>CM076578.1:1692561887-1692751583 GCA_034641835.2 Pinus albicaulis
TTTATTTTCAGAGGGGGAATATTGTTGGAAATATGATGCAGAGTGTTGTCCTTGATGGCAACCCACTAAATGAAGATGAAGACATGCGACTGTTGACATGTGTTGTCCTTGATGGCAAACCAACTGATGAATTTATTCTTGACTTGATGGACTTGGTAAATGATGTTTGTTGACAATATGATGCTGAGTGTTGTCCTTGAAAGGAAACCCACTTGATGAAGTTTTTCTTGATAGAATATGTCCTTGATGAAGGAAATATGATGTATCTACAGTGTGAACAGAAGGCAATAAAGAAAGGAATTCAGCATGTGCTAATTCTATGATGAAAAAGAGTATGTCTCTAGGTATACGCGGATTGGCCTAGGGGAAGTCGCGTATGCACGCGGAAAATAACGTGCCAAGTCGCGTATGGGCAAAAGCGCTCAAAAAGTGCAAAACCAAGGGTAACCACCATGGTATTGACCCATTGTATTGGGTAATGATCCACCTAATTGACCCCGTCCAGGTAGTTTTGGGCTCATGGTATTGTTTTGGTCCATGGTATTGAAAAAGGGGCTCATGGTATTGAAAAAGGATAAACCTATATAAGGAGAATAAATTCATTGTGCAAAATATGAGTGTGAGAGCAAGATGTCTGAGCTTGAATGAATACTTCTCTGTGAAGTATATCTGTATGGAAAGGGTAAAGGTTTGATGATAGATCTGAATCTATGAAGCACTTATGAAGAAATGATGAAGCGGGATCTTTAGATCTGAAATGTACTTGTATTTGCTAGATCTGTTTATGGAAGGCTTAGATCTATGATGAGGCGAACATCTAGGCGAACATCTGTCTGAAGTAAAAGGGTAAATCTGAACTGAATATCTGATCTGAAGAAGTATGCTGCTCTATAATGATTGAAGATCTATACGCTACTTCGCCGCAGAGGAAGCGCGTATATACGCGGCTTCGATGAAGTGGAAGCGCGTATGCGCAATAAAATACATACAGAGGTATACGCTTGTTCGTGTGGACATAAGCGCGTATATACGCGACATCAGTGAAGTAAAAGCGCGTATGCAAACTAGGGTTTGTTGAAGCAAAGGGTATGAAATATCTGATCTGTTCTGCTGTGTTTCTGCTATCTGATCTGTGTTGATAAGTATCTGTTGGTGATGTATGTTTGTGCTTAAAATTATGGAAAGGGTCCAGTCTGAAAATATGATGAAATGTGGCCTGCAAGTGGTGTCCTATTGAAGTTGTTGGATCCAGTGTGAAAATTGATGAAACGTGGTCCAAGGTGGTGCTGAGGGTTGTAGCCTTCAGTCAGGGGGTGGTAGCTCCCTTCCAGGTGAGGCTGGTAAACGAGATCGGGGGTCGTAGCTCCCTTCCAGGAGAGGCTGGTAAACGAGTCAGGGGGTTGGAGCTCCCTTCCAGGAGAGGCTGGTAAACGAGCGCAGGTGGGTGCCTGCGTGCTGGTCAAGTCTGCGCCAGCACATATGTTGTAAGATGTTTTCTCTATAATAAAATATTGAAGGCCGAGCAACTGCAGCGGTGGTTTTCTCCCGATTTGGGTTTCCACCTAAAAATCCTGGTGTTCATGTGTGATGCTTTGTGTGATGGTTTATTCTGTTCTTACTGCACATGTTTACTGTTTATTGAACATCTGATGAATGAATAATGGAATGATATAAGCAAATAACTAATGACATATTTAGATCTCTGTGTATACACGAGTTGCATGAAAGATATCCACGTGTATACGCGAGTTTACTAAAGGACAGTAGCGTATGGGTTTTAAGGAATGAAAGCCAATGGTTGAGTGAGGCAAAGAACACTCTGACATTCACCCCCGCTCTCGCAAGATTTTTCCCAACAATTGGTATCGATAGAGGCTCAGGCGTGGCTTCGATCGCTCAAGGAGATCCGTCGCAATGGGAAGTCAAGAAGGAGTGATGTCTATAAAGCCACCTCTTTCAAAGGAAGCAATCCGATATTCTCGAAGGTTCGAACAAAAGCATATCTACAAAGTCTTGGTGCAGATGTATGGGCAATTGTGGAAAAAGGTTATCAATACCCGGCAAGTATTCCTACTGATGCAGCTGAAAGAAAGAAGTATGAAATCAATGCCAAAGCAGTGAATGTCTTATTGGGAAGCATGTCTGAATCAGAATTTGCTAAAGTGATGCAGCTACATTCGGCAAAAGACATATGGGACAAAATCATTCTCAGCTATGAAGGAGACACAAAGGTAAAAAGTGCAAAACTCCAAACTCTTAGAATTGAATATGAAAATTTGAAGATGCATAGTGATGAGAGTGTTGCCAGTTTCTTTCTTCCTCTGGATGATATTGTAAATCGAATGAGAAATTTGGGTGAAACCATAACTGATACTACTCTGGTGGAAAAGGTCTTAAGATCCTTGACTTCAAAATTTGACTCTAAAGTTTTAGCTATTGAAGAAAGGCAAGATCTGCAAACGCTTACTATTGTTCAATTACATGGTACTCTGACTGCTTTTGAAATGAGACAAGGAGGTCCTTCTCAAATAAGAGAAGCTGCTTTTAAGGCATCTGCAAAAGGAAAGGAAAAGGAAGTTGTCAAAGAATCCAGCTATATATCCGATGAAGAAGAAGCGAATTTTGTGAGAAAGCTCCAACTAGGCACTGGAAGATTCAAAGGTAAGCTTCCCTTCAAATGTTTTGAGTGTGGAAAAGTTGGTCATTATGCTGCTAAATGTCCTTATAGAGAAAAGCATGGTAAAGGGAAACAATTTGAGAAGAGAAAGAGTTATTATGCAAAAGAAGATGATGATGAAGTGTCCAGTGAAGATGAAGAAGATTCTGACCAAGATCTCAAAGTGCTCATGGCTAAGAAGCAAAAGAAGAAGGTTACTCGAGGAAAGGAGATACCTCAGAAATCATGTATAGCAAAAATTGAAGAAGATGAAACAGATTCTGACGAAGATCTACAAGCACTCATGGCAAAGAAGAAAAAGAAGAAGGCTACTCAAAGCAAGGAGATATCTCAGAAAATAGAAGAAGATGAATCAGATAGTGATTGGGGTCATCCTTTGCATGATCTTGGTGGTACAAACAATAATGAAGTTTGTGAAAGTAGTGTTTTGGAAATAGAGAAAGCTCTCAAGATCAAAGATGAAGAACAACAAAGAGCAATTGATAATAAAGATTCTATCAACAAAGAGATGATCTCTCAAATGAAAGAACAAATAGAAATGTTGAATGGTCAGGTGGACAAGTATCAAAATCGTATTAAAGTCCTTGAAGCAGAAATCATCTCTCTCAAAGAAGATCTGGAAAAATCAAATAAGAAGAATGAAGAGCTGCAAAAAACATGTGAAGGAAACAAAGAATGGTTGAAAGAAGAGATTCTAAATCTGAAGGATCAAGTTGAAGATGGAAGAAGAAAAGAAGAAAGCATGACAAAGCAATGTCAAGCCTTGGAGGTTGAGGTAAACATTCTCAAAGGTAAATTAGAAGAAAATGTTAAACTTTTTAGGTTTCAAGATAGTACTAATATTTTGGACAATATTCTAAGTAATCAAAGGTCTTATGCTATCAAACTTGGTCTTGGTTTCCATGAAACTATTAAAGGAGAATCTAGCTCACAAGGAAGTGCTAAAAATTCAGAGGATGTCAATACTAAACCTGAAGAGACAAAATATCAACCAACAATCATGAATTCTCAAAGGAATTCATTCAAGAACGTTGAATGTTTTAAATGTCATAATTATGGGCATGTTGCAGCAAATTGCGATGCATCTTTTCACCAAACAAACAGATTCTATTCAGAAAGGTACTTTGGTAGCTTCAAGGGATATTGTTTCTCATGTAACAAGTATGGACATAAAGTAGCTGATTGTAAAAGGAGGAAGATTAGAAATACTCATTATGATTCTTATGATTATTTTTCTGGACATATGAGATGTTATTCTTGTAACAAGTATGGACATGTAGAAAAGGAATGCAAGTTGAACAGATATGAGAAATCGGAAAACTTCCAGCACACAAATAGAAAGTTTAAACAAATCTGGAAAAAGATGGAGGGATGGAATAAGAATCAATCTAGAGAAGAAAAGGATTTTTTTGTGGATGCTCTAGAAGACAATGATTTTCTTGAAGAAAATACTCAATTCAAGATAGAGGACCGATCAGAAACGTAGGGAATTCTGACCCTACTGCAGTCATCTGCTTCTGAAGCTGACTCTTCTTATTGACTACAGGAATGATGTGGGATACATTATGAGATTTAGTAATGTATCGTCACAAGGGGAGAAATTCATGATGACTCTCATGGTTGATTTGATTAGTCTGGTTATATGTATTTTTGACAGTGCATCTGGTGTGAAGAAAAGACAGGAACAGAAGGTAAATTTGCAGAAGGAGATGAAGGTGTAAAATTTTCTATATTACACTTTCCATACGCGGGTTATATGAAACAAAGTCGCGTATATACGCGAGTTCCAGCTGACACAGCCGCGCATGCATTGATGATAAGAGAATTTATCTGGAGCAGAGGTCCAGGGGGAGCATCAGTCTGACTGCTGATGATTGCACTATTAGCATTATTCTGGTTATACTCATAATAATGAAATGATACATGGGTTCTTGTGTTGAACATTATGAATGAAGCCTGGTTGCTTTATGATGAAGAGCATTCATTGTTGAGATGAAAGTCTTATAATTCAGAGATGAGGACAGATCATGCAGAGATTGTTGCTGATGACTTGCTGTTGAAGGTGCTTCGGATTGCAAGCTAAGGAAGAGCATTGGTTTAGGGGGAGCAGCAGGTTGAATACTAATGATTGCATTGTTGGCAATATGACTGCTTGTTCTTTGGTTTTTGTGATACTCATGCTCAAATGATGATGACTTGGTACATGGTTTATTATGATGAGTTTTTGAGCCCTGGTTTCTGATAAGTATCCTTTGTACTCACACATGGATGAGTTGGATGTCATTTGATTCAGAAATAAATCATGCAGAGTGTGTTACTATGGTTGAGAGATCTTTTGCCTACATATGTTACTTCATGTTAAATCTTGAAGATCATGGTGATGTTGGACCACATGGATGTTTGCTTGACACCTATGTGAAGATGTTGTTCTGATATGAGAATCTCTCTTGGAAAGATTGTATTGATGCTGCAAAGAATCTGAAGGCTTGGTTACTATTGTACTGATGCCACAACCGTTGGATGACGCTTGAAGACACAACTACACCATTCTATCTATCTGTAGTCCAGGGAAGCATTCAAATGTCTCAGAAAGAAGCTGAACACTGTCTTTGCCTCACAGAGAATCTGATCTAGTTGAAATTTAGAAGATGTCTTGGGATACGCGGGTTTCCTGAAACACAGTCGCGTATATACGCTAGTTCCTGCAAAGAAAACCGCGTATGATTGATTGCTGACAATTTTTGGTTGGTTCAGCTCTCTTCAGCACAGCTGCAGTGCTGTTTGGTATCTCTGATACTGTTTGGTATCTCTGGTGGTGTTCCAGTTCTCATATTTCTGTTTCTAATGTTTTGATGAAGATGCCTTGATGATTTGTTGGTGAAAGTGTTCAGGAGTGCACAACCAAGGGGGAGCCTTAGTCAAGGAAACGGATGTTCATGCGTACTGTGGGGAGCTTTAGCATTGTCATAGGCTGCATTGTTGGCATATGTTCTCTTTCTGAGGACTTTCCGGTGTTGGTTATGAAAAGTAATATTTTGTATTTTGATGAAAAGAACTTGTTTAGACTCATGATGTAAAATTGTATTAGCTGGCCATGTAAGGACTTGTCAATTTGTAAACCCACTCGTTGGGTATTTAGCTACATTTATAAACTGCACTTGGTTGGGTAGTCAATTGAAAATGCAAACCCACTTGGTTGGGTACTTGAGTCTCATATGTAAATCCACTTGGTTGGATATTTGATGTATATGAGTCTTCAAGATGGGTAGAGCCATGTACTTCATTGAAAATATGTTTGAAGATTCAAACATAGAACTCAAGGGAGTTTGGTCACCAAGACATACTGCATCTACGAACGCTTTTCAAAGAGGAGAAAAGGGGGGTGAGTGTGTTGGCTTTTGATCCGCCCGTTGCCCTTGATGTCATGTATGTTGGTTTTGATGGTTGGTTTTGATCCGCCTTGCCCTCGATGTCAAAGGGGAGAGTGACATGGTGCTTGAATGCGTATAATGGTGTCAAAGAATTGGGAGAGAGTGACATGGTGGAACGGGAGAGTGGGACATGGTGTCAATGTACTTATCTTGCTAGAAACAAAGTCAATTTTCATCGAAGCCAAGTATCAAGTCCAAAGGGGGAGATTGTTGGAATATGATGCAGATGTTGTCCTTGATGGCAACCCACTACCAGACAGATGACACTTCCGTTGACATGTGTTGTCCTCGATGGCAATCCACCCGATGAAGCAGGTGATTGACTGATGGACTTAGAACACAACCGATGCAGGAAGATGCTCGTTAGCAATATGATGATGATGTTGTCCTTGAATGGCAAGATGGCAACTACTTGATGAAGTTGTGCTGGAGAACATGTCCTCGATGAACCAAATCAAGGTATCTGCCGCATTTGCGGTATGCACAGAAGAAAGGATTTCTGCATCGGCCCAGTATGATGAAAAAGAGCATATGTCTCTTGGTATACGCGGATTGGCTCAGGGAAAGTCACGCATGCACGCGAAAGGAACGTTCAAGTCGCGTATGGGCAAAAGTTACCAAAAGTGCAAAATCAGGCAACTACCTATGGTATTGACCCATTGTATTGGCAATGACCGCCCACCGACCTCGCTCCGTAGTTTTGGCCCGTATTGCTGGTCCACAGTATTGGAAAGGTCGTTAGTATTTAAGAAGGATAAACCTATATAAGGAGAAGAAATTCATTGTGCAAACTGCGAGTGGGTGCAAGATGTCCGAGTCAACGAGAATACTTCTCTCTCTCGAAGTAGACCTGTTTTGTATATGCCACTTGAAGATAATCCAGCCATGACACCAATGATGGAAGAAGGGGACTCCAGATCCGAAATGCATCAGACATACCAGATCCGCTTTATGGAAGGCTCAGATCTCAGATGAGGCGAACATCTCGTCCGAAGTGTGTATGCAGAACTGAACCCGAATATCCGATCCGGGTTTGAAGCATGTGTCGCTCTCACAGAATGACGATATTCACACACACGATTGCCGTCAGAGGAAGCGCGGATATACGCGCCCGAAAGGAAGAGAAAGCGCGCAGGCGCGCAATGAACACGCGCGCAGGTGCATACGCCCGTTCAGGGATGAGCGCGTATATACGCGACATTAGTGAAGGAAAGCGCGTATTCGAACCAGCCTGGTCACAGCAAGGGGCGAACATCCGGACCGTTCGGGCCGTGTTTCTCGCGATCGATTGCAAGGATATGTAACCGTTGGGCGGCAGGCCGCAGCGGGCATGGAAAGGGTCCGGGCCCGAAAAATATGACAAATGTGGCCCGCAAGTGTTGTTCTATTGAAACCATAGATCCACAGAAAATCGATGAAACATGGTCTGACAGGTGTCAAGGTCAGGCCTTCTGGGCCAGAGGGTTGTAGCTTCTTCCAGTGAGGTCGGTAAACGAGACCGTGGGTCGTAGCCCCTTCCGTGAGGCCCAAACCCCAGACCTGGGGGTCGTAGCTCCCTTCCGTGAGAGGCACGAAACTATGCCGCCAGGCGGCCGCGTGCCGGGCCGAAGTCTCTGCGCTCAAACATATGTTGTAAAAGATGCTTTTCTATATAATAAAATATTGAAGGATGACAACTCAGCGGTGGTTTTCTCCCCACTTGGGTTTCCACCCAAAAACTCGGTGTTCAGTGTGTGATGCCCAGTATGCTGACTTCGTCTTTACCCACATTCATCGTTATTGAATATTCATGAATAAATGAAGGAATGATTTAAGTGGAAGAATTATTTTAAAATAATGATATCTGTATACGAGTTTTACAAAGGGATCCGCGCATATACGCTAGTTTCATCGAAGGAAAGTAGCGTATGGGTTTTAAGGAATGAAAAAGTAAACACGGATTAAGAACACCCATTCACCCCCCCCCCCCTCTCGTATTTTTCCCAACAAAGGTTGGGGGAGTATTGTTAAAATCTTCCGTTGTTCAATATTATGATTCTTCACTAGCCATCCTCAGCGCTTTTTCTGAATCACCACTGTTACCATTAAAGAAGATAACCTTATCTTTCAATGACGAAAAGGCCATCTCCCGTTCGACACTAACTTTGGCCAAATTTCCGTCAATAAAGAGAGTTTCTCAAAGGCATTGAAAGGTCTCTCGCAATATTTAAGAACCTTCTCCACTCCATGATTACCGTAGTCCTGGAATTCCGAAATCCGGTAGCCAAATCCATTTTCGGCAAGTCTATGGAATGTAATCGCTGATGAATCTATATTGGCTTAAAATATGGATGAAGAAAAGATTACACTGTTAAAAGAGTTCAAAAATCACTTCCTACGTAAAAGTTGGCTATGATCGTATCATTAGAAGAACTCAAGGAAAATAAGGTAACAACTTATAATTAATCAAAAGCTCACCACTATATGTAAAATCTGACATTGGTCTATATGGGATTTGTTTAATTAGTCTTTTATTGTCCATTAAAGTTTTTTCATTGTTAATTTTGAATTAGGATGGCAAAGGCACCAGACATTAATCACACTTGTCGAATGTGGATTCAAGAAGCACCAAGACTTCAATATTAATGTCTGCATCTTCTATAACCTTGATGGAGTTGAGTCACAGTTGCAGCCTTTCCACTTTTGACAGTTTAAAAGATTCTTTTTCTTGATTAAAGCATCCACAGCATATGTCAACAATGACAAACTGAACAATTATATTTATTTCTCAAAAGAACATTCATGTGACGATGATACGGTAAATTTGAATACAAGACACCATCAAAGCAAATCATATATTAAGAATCTTCAATGCCAGCTCGCACTTAAAAAAGAAGCTGCAGTTAAAAATGTGGTATCCGAAGAAAAAGAGACTATCTTTGTGGGATATTTTTCAAGATGCTCACGTGAAGATCATGAGTGAAATCTCGTACTTGACTTTGGGTTGGCATCAATCACACCAGATACTTCTTAATCGGTCCTTCACTATCCGAGTGGCCAAGGACTTTGATATTGAAGGAAGAACGATGAATATAAGAATCCCAGCATCTCCATAGTAACTCTTTTATTAATTATATTTCAGATAATTGAGGACACGTTCAATGGTGACTTCTGACAAGCATCCTCAACAGGCCGTGTTTTATATGGTGATTATGAAGCTTTGTGTCATGTTTATACATCGAGTGTTAGGTGTGTGTATGTGTGTGTGTGAAGCATGTAAGCGAGTGTGTATGGCTATGCTCTAAAGAGTTCTCGGGACGCTGCTGCCTCATTCTCCGCAAAGATAACATGGTATGCACATTTGCCGGAATAACATCGAAGCCTTCCGGGCCGCTCATTCATACAGCTTTTTCGCATCACAAGAAGAGATTTAGGCGAGGTTGGAAGACCGTAGCGGTCGGGCCTTGATTTCGTGTGGTACAGAGAAAAGTCGCTACGTCCGTCTTCGGGCTGTATTCAAGTGTTATTGAGTCCACTATTTTCCGTACGGAGCCCTCAGTCCCAGAACGGAAAATCTGTTACTTGCCACAACATAGATCAGAAATTGTAAACGGTCGCTCTCGCTGTTCAATCCCACGTTGTTCAGATGAGCTGTTTACAATCCCGAAACCCCGGAACCCTCCTTGTCTTCATGCTACCGATACTACAAGCTTCCTGTACGTTCATGTTGTGTTCAAATCTTTCTAAAGAAGTGAGCTACTATGAAATTCTGTCCCTCTGCCCGTATATAGTTTCTCCTCGAAATTTATCAAAACATTTAGCAGAAGTTCCGTCGTATGCTCTTCGATAAAAAATACAACCATCTTCACTGTAATCAGATGGGTCTTATTCGTTATTTCATCACTGGTTAAACACCCTCGTATTATTAAGTTGGAGCATCATCACTAAAACTACAGGACGAACGTGATGGAACTATAATGTAATCATTCCATCGTCGGCTAATATGGAAACTATATTCCTGCATTATTCTATCGCCCACGATGTCCATCTTCAAGATTGTTGAAAGTTGATGACTCATTCAAGGATCAATTGTACGACGATAGTGAATATCTTTCCATCGAAAAGGTTATATCTTTTCAAATTTTTATAAAGGATTTATAGAGATTCAAAAGTTATAACAACTGTTTAAGATTCAGGATCGTTAATGTCTAATGCCTGTTTAAGAGAATAAGATCCTAAGAACTTCCAAAATTATATTTAGTATGTCAATATGATGACAGTATTCAATCTAATCTGAAAAGAATTGCTATCTCCGTATATATGTAGAAAGTAAAGTCTTAATAATTCTCCTTCAAACCCAACTCACCTCATAATAAGAAACATGTGCTCCCTCATTGTATGGCACCTTTTCCTTTTCAACGTGTTTGACTAACTCCTTTGAAGAAGTAGCGCCACACTCTCTGTTTAGTACTCAAATTAAATCAGATATACCTAGTTGTAAAACTATTTACAAAGTAAAAATACTGAGAGTCCCATGTGTCTTTTTTTCCCTGTTGTTCAGGCATACATAAATGCCAAGCAGAAGTGTGAAAAATACCTCCAAAAACAAAATTCCCGTACTCACCCCTGGCTTATGTCCAAACAAACTCGACCACTAGGATTTTCCACTATGCACCACTTATAGAATGACAATAATAATTCAAAGACTTAGAGAAGTCTGACAACAGGAATGATCCCACAACTCAGGGAGCAGAGACAGCTGGACATCCCATTCATTCAAGAAATTTTTCTTAATCTCAAACTGCTTTCAAGAAGAACAAGAAGAAAGAAGACGAAGAGAAGCCAAGTATCGAAAAAGAAAGAAAGAAAAAGAAGAGAACTAAAAACTCCCACCTTTTCTCTCTCCATGGATACTCCTAATTATTGGGATGTAGATGAAAAGCTCGCTATAAAGTGGAATTGAATCAAGCACTCCAAGCTTCCTAATTAAACAACTATTAAACCGCCTTAGAAGCCAAAGAAGTCTTTGAATTTCAAAAGCCCAAGAGTGAAGTTGCCACTCTTGAAACAACCATAATAAATTTCCTTCATTTATTTTACCCTCTTTACGGTTCATATTTTTAAAGAAGTTCAAAAAATTTGTATCTGAAGAAGATTTTGTTTTCCTGCCATTCGCGTACAGTACCGGATTGAGTAAATTTGAATGGACCCAATTAATTCATTAGTGGTCCGAATGCGTCTTCATCAAAATCGCAATGTTCAAGATTAGAGAAGAGATTTATTTTTATGTTATCGAAATCACAGGTCGTATTAAAATGATGATTGCGATGGCTCCTTCATGGATGAAATAGTGAATGAATGTTGTCACTATGTCTGTTACCCTTGAATTATCGCTAAAACAATGTCTATCTCGTAATCTATATGAGAAAAAGCAGATTATCACAGACTTAATTAGAATGGAGTTAAAAGATATCAAGTTTTTAACTGGGCTTGGTGCATCAATGAAAGTATCTGTTATGAAGCGACCGTGACCAATGATTCTGCAAAAAATATCATTCCTTTCGGTGCTGCCTGTATATCTTAGATATGACGAAAGATCATATTCAAAATATAAAATAGATCAAAAATATTGAGGACTTTTATTCAAAATGGAGTACCATACTCTTATTAAGTGCAGGTTCCGGTCCTCCTGATAGGATGTTTATTTTCCTGATGGTTCTCGACTCTATTTATAAGAAGAATCATAGCAGCGGCGCGATAGACTCATTGAAGAAAATCCTGTAAGACCGTCTTAATTTATGATTAAATGCAGATAAATCAAAAAGGTGAGATATTGCCCGCTATCGATAAGAAGCGACATTATGCCCACAAGCCGTCCCACATCTTCGACAAGGAGTTTTAATGAAGTTGAAGATTTTGTTGATAATTTACCAATACTGTCGATTCTCAAGACGATGTTTCCGAGTGTATATATTTCGTTGCATGCCCTTTCATTCGATTCCGATGTTCCTATTGAAAGTTCTTACAAAAATGAATTGAGTAGATTCTGATTGTTATGATCATATAAGAATTTCATTACAGTTGATGATATTAAAGAATAGAACTAGTGAAACTTCCACTCCTCTTTCTAAGATAATGTTTCACTTCCGTCTTCCTGTTGTTCTTGCACTACTTTATTCTGATGTTCCAAGAACCTTCCTTGTTTTACTTTATTGTCTTTCAGCGCACCCATTTTGAATTCTTTTTGTCCATATCCAAAGACTGTTGCTCCTCTTCTACTTGTCCTGCTCCTCCCGTTGTCGAAGAATGTTTTTTTGGTAGATTAGGAAAACCAAAACCTACCTTGAGATTCATTGAAGTCCAAGTCCTGTGGAATCAATGGATTTCAAAAGATGCCTTACTGAGACCGTGTGACCAAGACTCTTTGCTCTGACTGCCTTGTTTTAAAGGTATTTTAAAGCTCTTAAAACTATATCCTGCTTCAAACTATTGGTGGTACCGTCTCCCCATCAGTGTCGATGATACTTTTTGTAGCTTGTGTATATCATAAAATCGTTGTTCTAATATTATGATTCTTCTATTTATTATCCTTCGGTGCCTTCATTCAGCCTTTAATTGCTTACCACTATAAGATAAACTTTGTCTTCAATAGATTTGGCAGTGTGTTTATCTGTCTCCATAATTAACCTTTTCTTTTGGGCTTAACTTCAAGCAAGAAAAGAGAATAGCCAAAAGAAAATAAGGATCAAATGACCCTACCAAGGACCTGCAAAAGTTAAGAATTGGCAAGAAGTCCTTCGTATTTATGAAGAAAGATCTCGTAAAAATAATGAAGAAGCAAAAGGCTAATAGAAATCTTCGAATGGTCAATGATAAGATCACATATTTAATAATTAATAAAAACTACCCGAGAATCCTCACATTTTTACGTTGAAAGTCCTTTATCATAAATGTCATCTCTACAGACAATGACTGAAAGAAAATAATGTCCCCACTCTCTATGAAAGGAAATGAGAAAGATTGAATTGTTAACTTTCATTAATTAATCAAGTGATTTTCATTATTCTGCATGTCTCCGTATTCTTGTAATAGAAACCATGTCCGTTTAGTGGACCCAGATGGTGATTGTTCATGTGCCTTGTTCTTAAATCTTACCAAAAGTTTTAATTGATTCTACCACGCAAGAGAGTGAGTGGTTTTATGAAATCCAATGAAAATATCTCAAGAATTTGACATGTAGTCCGGATATTATCAAATGCAAATCGAATTTCTAAGATAGACATAAACCGGCTTGTTTGTCCCAGGATTTTCATTGGAAGGTTGTTCCGTTTGGTTTAGCATCGCGCCCGCTTTCTCTGCCGCAGGATTTTACTTTTAAAAGCATCTTATTGTAGTTCATATTGATGATATTTTGTTCTGTGTGATAATCTTGAAGATCGTTTTGCGCATTTAGAGATTTTTCACAAATGTAAAGGCGTGGTATTGTTATATCCGAGAAAAAGATGATCCTCTTCCAAGACACAACATTGACTTTCTTGGTATTCATATTGTAAAATGGAAAGATCCAAATGCAGCCGCATGTCCTCACAAAAACTCTGAGTTTCCGTATGAATGAATGATAGCTGTAAATGATCCAGAGATTTTTGGGGATGCCGAATTATATTCACAATACATTCCTCGGTGCCGTCCGAAACCGCCTAATTCGTAAAATACTTATTGGTGATATTCAGAAGAAGCTGGCCGACGGTACCAAGAGCTAAAAGGAGAATGTCTTAAAAATTCCAGTTAAAACCTCCGGTAATGGTTCTCTTATTCTCCAAACTGATGTTTCGATAATTTTTGGGCTGCTATCTTGTTTGAAAAGGATCTCGTCTACAAGGAGGGGAAAATCTTATGAAGAAAACTAGGTGTATATATTTCCTGTGAGTTCTTACTCACTAAAAGAATTATTTTAATGCTAGTATATACACTAAGCGATTCTAAATGGCATTCAAAAGTTTGAAGCAGTATGATTATTCCCAAAGAAAATTTTCGATCGAATCCACTCCATGAATTTTAAGTATTTCTTATACCCACAAGATTTCACAACTCGTACGTGGTAGAGATTATTAGCTTGGCAAATATATTCAAAGGTATACAGGATTGATATAGAATGAATGGAAATTCTAATTATTTCATGTAGTTTAACAAGAGATATGAATAAAGTTAATATGTTCATCGTAGTTCTATATCAGAATGTAGATTTATTTCACCATCTGAAAGACATCACCGATGATGATTTTGTTAACTTTTGTTAAAATATTTCATATTTTAGATTTGGTGCTCTCATTAAAACAATAAAATTTAGATTAGTTGAAGCTAGAATACGAGAACATGGATATTGCTTGTGACGCCAAGCATGTATAACAAAAATGTTATATCTGTTAGATTAGATGGCACTATGAAAGTCTATATCCCTGCCCAACATGAAAGTAAAGATTTATTTTAAAATCTCTTGATGATTATTGTCTTAGATGCTACATCGATGATATGATTGAAAGTTTTAACACTTAAATTATTACTGCATTATTGGTGGTCTCGATTTCTCTTTGGCAAATATACAACTGCTAAATGTCGACATGAAGATGAGATTAATATGGTCGAGAAGGTAGAAAGGTTTCTTAAAACAATGAGGATCCTCGATCTTTTTGGGGATTAACCGGAAGAAGCACAGTATTCAAGAAATGACGAACATTGAAGGACTCTAACACTTTTTCTCGTTATGAACTTATGCCTTTGCAAGATTAAATTTAAATGATTATGTCAAGAAGCCACAGTGAGAGTTTCTGCATTGAAAGGTTCCAATATTTAAGAACCTTCTTCCACCTACAAGATTACTTGAAATCGAATTTCAAATCCGGTAAGCCAAACCATTTCACGTGCTCATGGACCGTAAACGGCCGATGAATCGGTATTAATGAAAATACGGATGAAGTAAAAAAAGATTACATCAAGTTAAAAGAGTTCCAAAAATCAATTAAGTAAAAGTTGGCTATGATTAGATCATTAGAAGAACTCCAAGGACAAAGGCGTACCAAATTATAATTAATAAAAGTTTTTAATTACCATATGTAAATCCGACATTGCCTAGTGATGTGATTTGTTTAATTAGTCTTTTTTGTCATCCAAAAATTTAGTTCTGCTTGGTGCAGACTTGAATAGGGCTATGTGCTGGGCAATCGCATATTAATTACACTTG
Organism: Pinus albicaulis; assembly: GCA_034641835.2. Classification (NCBI taxonomy): domain Eukaryota; kingdom Viridiplantae; phylum Streptophyta; class Pinopsida; order Pinales; family Pinaceae; genus Pinus; species Pinus albicaulis. Next base: position 1,692,577,213 of record CM076578.1, read on the forward strand.
GTTTAATGTGGATTCGCAAAGCATCGAATACCTTCATGAACATGTTTCAAATCTTCAAGACAGAACTCTTAGAGATGAGTTGAGTCAAGGTCATTTTCTCCTACCTTTTGCACTAGCTAAAACATCTTTTCTTGATATTACAGATCCATTAAAGATATGTCGTTTCAACAAATGATGAAAATTCATTGATCGACATTTGTTTCTCAAAAGAATATTCACAGGACGGTCAGACATTGTAAAGTTGAATAAGGTGGGAGCAATGTATCAAGCAATCACGCAGAGGAATTCTTCAATACAGCCTCCTGACTTAAAAGAAGGCTAAAGAAAGCAAAATACATCCGAAGAAAAGAGACTATCTTTGTGGATATTTTTCAAGATGCTCAAACACAGACCAGAGGAATCTCGCATTTGATTGTTACATCAACTACATGATATCTTATCTGTCCTTCACCATCTGGAGTGGCCAAGTGACTCTCAACCAAACAGCAACCTATGATGATAGGAGTCCTAAAGGATTCCTCATAGTGAATCTCTTTTTATTATAATTGTACTTGATAATTGAGTAGACACCGTCTCAAACAAGATTGGCTCCACAAGGACCCCAATTATTCTCATGTTTCTATATGTATCAGAGTTTGTAAATGTGTGTACATCAGAAAATATGTAGAAGAAGCATTAAGTAGTGTATATTAAGACACTGGTGATGTTCTGAGACTTCCAAGGTTTCATTTTGTTACAAAGACAACATGCATGTAACATTTGCTGAACATTGGAGTTTTCTTGCCCGCCTGCCTGATAGAGATTACTTTTCCAAGATCACAAGAAGAGATTGTAAGGGCGAGGTTGAATAACTGGTATTTGTGTTCTACTTTGAAAGTGACAGAAGTCATCATTGCCTGCCTGGCTGGCCTGGCAGTTAACGAGTCTGGACTCATCCACATACAAAATTTCACCAACATAATGAGTAAGAGACATCTACCCATAGTTTCAAAGAGTTGACAGAAGCCTATGTGTTGGCTTCCAAATTAATTTTTAAACAAGGACGTCGAGTAAGATTATTTGAACCCACCGCATCAACAAAGGCACCAATAAATCCAATGATTTTGCGGACTTGACCTCGAACGGAATGTATAAAAGATTGTTGGTTTTAACAATCTTTTAAAAGCATTTTCTTCAAGCACTAGAGGAACACAGATTGTTGCAAGAAGTGAGCAATGTTTTCATGGATATGGACAAAAAGAACTAAAACAAAAGGAAGGCATGAAAGTAAAATGAGAGGAATTCTTAGTATCCGGATAGTGACCTGGCAGCGCAGGGAGCAAGTGAAACATTATCTTCAAAGAGAGCTCTAAGTTTCACTGTCATTCTTCTTCAACATAATCGATCGTAGCAATTCTTCCTCGATCATAACAATCAGAATCATAATAACCATTATCTTTGTGGTCCTCATAGAACACTTTAATCAAGGTGGAGGGCATCCGTCAAAATATATACAATTAAATACTGCCTTGAGAGTCAACAATTGCATCTAAATTATCAAATAAAATCTTCAACTTTCAATGCAAGATTTCAACTTATTGGGAGTAGCCTTAGGACATTTATGGGTACAATGTCCTTCTCTTTGCTTGCTGCAGTGGCATTATCTTCTTTTGCTGTCTCATGTCTTTGCTGATTTGAATTTGGTAAAATCTGCCTGGATTTCCATACCTTTCTTAGACCGTATTTCACATACCCTTCTGATTTCTTCTTCTTAAAATGGAGTCTAGGGAAAACAGACCTATAAAACATCTATCCAGGTACCTTGGGTAGGCTTTCTTTAAGCTAAAGAGCATTTAATTTTTTCTCGTACACCTCGAATAAAAGATCTATCCACAGGTTTGATCTATTTTTATTTTGGACTTTCTAGATCTTTAAAATCATGTCTCCTAGATTACCTGTGACTTAGAAAGGAATGAGATTTTTTAATGTAATCAATCGTATTGGCCTATATATTTGGTCATATATTTAATTTCAAACCCATTAAAAAAATCCTGATATCTTTTAACTCCATTCTAGTTAAGTCTGCGATAACCGTTTTTTTTCATCTCAATGTTCTAGGAACAAACCTGTGTTTTAATACTAATTCCGAGGTAGCAAGATCTTACACAAATAATATTCATTCTTTCTCTATCCTAAGGAGCTATCCACCAACCGATGTACAATACTAGCCATGCGTTTTTCGGGCCGAACGGAAAAACAGATATATTGTTCAATCTTGAGACAACTTGCATTTGATAAAGAGACCCAATCCAGACCCTAATAGATTCAGCTGGATTAGATGATTTATCTAAATCCAGAACATAGCCACTTGAATTGGCAGAAAATAAGTGTTCTTCAATCCTAGGGTACTTTGGAACTTCTTTAAATATATGAGCCTTCTGTAAAGATGGTAAAATAAATGAAGGAAATTTGGTAGCGGCATTTTCAAGAGTGGCAACTTCACTCTTGGGCTTTTGGAAATTCAAAGGCTTGCTGGCTTCTAAGACTGATTTAATAGTTGTTTGGTCAGAAGCTTGAGTGCTTGATTCAATACCACTTTCTGCGAGCTTTTCATCTACATCCCAATAATTAGGAGTATCCATAGAGAGAGAAAAGGTGGGAGTTTTTAGTTCTCTTCTTTTTCTTTCTTTCTTTTTCTGATGCTTGGCTTCTCTTCGTCTTCTTTCTTCTTGCTGTTCTTCTTGAAGCAGTTTGAGATTAGCAAGAATTTCTTCAGATTGAGAACCAAGGTCATCTAACACATCTTATGCATGTGCACACCAGGTTGTGAGATAATTCCCTAATTGATAGACTTCCTCTAAGTCTTTCGGGTCTGTGGCATTATGTTCTATAAGCGGTGCACAATCAGCTCTAGTGGTCGGTTGTTTGGAGATATACGAGGTGGTGCAGAATTTTGTTTTTGGAGGCCATTTTCCACCTTTAAAAAAACTTTTATTAGCATGCTTCCATTCTTCAACAGGAGAAAAAGACACATGGGATATACGATGCATTTTTTGTACAACAAGAAATGGTTTTGACTCTGGTATATACAATTCATTTGATGCTAAAACAGGGGTAGCCGAAAAAGCTACTTATTCTATAGGAAGTAAATCAACTCGTTGAGAAGAGGAAGAAGATTCTTCTTGTGACACAGGAACTACATATCTTCTTGGCTTGACAGAGCTCGGGGGCTGGCGGTTTAGGAGGTATTATTTTACCCTACCATCGGAGATACTTGATTCTTTTCAATTTAGATTCGGGCTTCTTGTCATCATAAATGAACTTATATTGGAAATACCAATTGTTTGGAAGTTCAACAGGATCATACAAAACACCTTCAACTTGGGCATTGGACAGGCCAACAGTCACACAGTCTTTCAAAACAGGTTGTTTCAACTTTGGATGTGCAGTATTTGTAAGCTGAAAAGATGTCTATACTAGAACGGAAAGATATTCACTATCGTCAGCTAATTGGAGTCCTTGAACTCCAGTCATCAACTTCCAACAATCTTGAAGATGGACATCGGTAAGACTGATAGAATAATCTGGGAATATAGTTCCATATTGACAGCCAGTAGATAGATTACCCATTATAGTTCCAATATGGGCATGGTCATAGTTTTGGTGACGGGTATCGAAAACTTCAACAATTCAAGGAGTGTTTAACCCGTGACGAAATAACGGAGCAAGACCAATACGAATTCCACCAAAGTGAAGATAGTTGTATTTTTTATCAAGAGCATACTGACGGAACTTCTTAACTTCATCTTTTGAAAATAAATTCAGAGAAACTATCTGGACAGAGGGACCAAAATTTTTTATAGTAACCTCCACTTCTTTCAAAAAAGATTTAGACTTTAACATAAAGAATGTAGGAAGCTTGTAAATATCGGTAGCATGAAGAGAAGGAGGGTTGCAGGTTTCAGGGTTATCGACAACTTCATGAGACTCATCAGATTCAACTGACCTTGAGGCGACTTCATTTACAACTTTACGATCTATATTGGAAAACGAGCGTAACAGATTTTCCATTACAGAATCGAGACAGGGCTCTGATACCAGAAATTAAGTAGTGGACTTAGTAACTTACTTGAATACGAGCCAATACAGGCGGCATCAACTTTCCTACACTTTTACGAGAAATGCAAACACACGACCCCTTCGTTCTTTAACCTCGCCTTACAATCTCTTCTTCTGATCTTGAAAGAACTGTCCTCAGACAGGCGGCCCAGAAGGCTTCAATATTATTCAAGCAAAATATTACATACCATGTTATGCTGCAGAATAGAGCCTTGATGTCTCAGAAATCTTTAGAGCATAGCCATACACACTCGCTTATAATGCTTCACACACATACACACACTAAAACTCTCCCCTAACACATTTACAAGCTATGATATATATAGAAACTTATGAGCATAATTGAGGGTCCTTGTCAGGCATTACTGGCCCAGACGGTGTCTACTCATATATTTCTTGTCATCTCTGATACCAGAAATTAAGTATTGGACTCAGTAACTTACTTGAATACAAGCCAAGACAGGCGGCAACAACTTTATTACACTTTTACGAGAAATACGAACACACGACCCCTTCGGTCTTTAACCTCGCCTTACAATCTCTTCTTGTGATCTCGAAAGAACTGTCCTCAGACAGGCGGCCCAGAAGGCTTCAATATTATTCAAGCAAAATATTACATACCATGTTATGCTGCAGAATAGAGCCTTGAAGTCTCAGAACTCTTCAGAGCATAGCCATACACACTCGCTTACAATGCTTCACACACATACACACACTAAAACTCTCCCCTAACACATTTACAAGCTATGATATATATAGAAACTTATGAGCATAATTGAGGGTCCTTGTTAGGCATTACTAGCGCAGACGGTGTCTACTCAATTATCTCGAGTACAATAATAAAAGAGATTTCCACTACCAAGGTCCTTTCGGACTCCTATCTTCATCAGTTTGCTCGCCAGGTTCAAAATCACTTGGCCACTCAGATGGTGAGGGGGACCGATTAAAAGTAGCATGTGATTGATGTAACCAATCCAAGTACTGAGATTCCCACTCATGATCTTCCTGTGTTTGAGCATCTTGAAAAATATCCACAAAGATAGTCTCTTTTTCTTCGGATGCCACAATTTTACCTTTTTCTGTAGCTTCTTTTCTTAGTGCGACTGCTGTTGAAGATTCTCCCCTCGTGATTGGCTTTGATGACTGTCCTGTATTCAACTTTACCGTATCTGTCTTCACATAGATATAATTTTGAGGAAATAGATATCGATCAGCTGATTTTGTCCATTTGTTGACATATGCTGTTGGATCTACTTCAATATCAAGAAACGAATCTTTTTGGCTAGTGCGAAATTTAGGAGAAGACTGCACTGCCAGCTCAACTCCATCTAAGAGTTCTATCTTGAAGATTTGAAACATATTAACAGAATGTTCGATGGCACAATGAATCCACATTCGACAAGTGTGATTAATATCTGGTTGCCTTTTCCATCCTAATTCAAAATTAACAGCAGAGCAAACTTTGTTGGACAATAAAAGACTAATTAAACAAACCACATCACTAGACCAATGTCCAGATTTTACACATATGGTAATTAGGGCTTTCTGATTAATTATAAGTTTAATTGCCTTATTTTGTCCTTGGAGTTCTTCTAATGATCTGATCATAGCCAAATTTTATGTGAGAGTGATTTTTCTGAACTCTTTTAACCAGAGTGTAATCTTTTTTACTTCATCCATATTTTTAGCCAAGATAGATTCATCAAACGTTTCTGTTCCATAGATTTGTGCAAATGGATTTGGCTTTACTGGATTTTGGAATTCCAGACTCTGATAATCCCATGGAGTGGAGAAGGGTCTTAAATATTGCAGAGACCTTTCAATGCACTGAGAAACTCTTACCTGTGGCTTCTTCTGACATAATCCATTTTTAAATTCCCAATCTGCAAAAGGCTCGAAAAGTTCATATTGGGGAAAAGTGTCAGTTCCTTCAAAATGTTCATCATTTCTTTGAATATATGCTGCTTCTAGTTCATCAAAAAGATTAGGGATCCTCATTGTTTTAAGAAACCTTTCTACCTTTTCAGCCATATTAATCTCATCTATGTCAAGCATTTTAGCAGTTGTATAAACTGCCAAAGAGAAGTCAAGACCACCAATAATCTGATAATAGTTTAAAGTCATCAAAACTTTAATCATATCATCAGTGTAGCATCTAGACCAATAATCATCAAGAGTTTTAAAATAAATCTTTACTTTCATGTTGGGCAATGGATAGACTTTCACCAATTCTTCGTCTAATCCTAATAGGATACCAACATTTTTTGATTGCCATGCTTGGCATCTCTGTATCCACTTGTTTCTCTGTATTCTGAACCCAACTAATCTCTTGATTTCTTCAGCTTCATTGGGAAGCACCAAATCTAAAATATGAAATCTTTTAACAAAAGTTGCAAAATCATCATCAGTAGATGTCTTTCCAGGTAATTGAAATAAATCTGTTCTAATGCTAGAACTCTGATGAACATGTGCTTTATTCATATCTCTTGTTAAAGCATCTACCAGATAATTAGAATTTCCAGGAACACATTCTACCTCAAAATCATACATCTGGAACCATATTTGCCAAGCTAATAGTCTACCATGTGCAAGTTGCTTGGAAATCTTGGCAGCTAAGAAATACTTAAAATTCATGGAGTCAGTTCTGATCAAAAATTTTGCTGGAGCCAAATATACTTCAAAATTTTGAATGCCATTGAAGATGGCAAGTGTCTCTTTCTCAGCAATAAAATAATTCTTTTGGTGAGGTATGAACTCACCAGAGGCATATGCACAGAGGTTTTCTTCATAAAGATTTTCCTCACCTTGATCAGGGATTTTTTCAAATAAGATAGCAGCCCAAAAATTATCAGAAGCATCAGCTTGGACGATAAGAGAACCATTACCAGGAGGTTTTAACTCTGGTAGTTTGAGACATTCTCCTTTTAGCTCTTGAACTTTCGTGGTAGCTTCTTGAGACCATCCACCATGAAAATGTTGACGAATTGGGGAAGTTTTTTTGGACAACCGGGGAATGTATTTGTGAATATAATTCAGTATCCCCAAAAATCTCTGGATCATTTTAGTGTCAGTTAATTCATCTGGAAACTCAGAGAGTTTTGTGAGGACATGCGGCTGCATTTGGATCTTTCCATTTACAATATGAATACCAAGAAAGTCAATATTGTCTTGGAAGAGGATCACCTTTTTCTCAGATATAACAATACCATGCTTGCGAACTTCATTGAGAAAAATCTCTAAATGCTGCAAATGATCTTCCAGATTATCACTATGAACAAAAATATCATCAATATAGACTACAATAAAATCATATTTTCCAAAAATAAAATCCATGCGCTGCTGAAAGAAAGCAGGCGCATTCTTTAGACCAAACAGAACAACCTTCCATTGAAAGAATCCTGCAGGACAAGTAAAAGAAGTTTTATGTCTATCTTCTGGTCTGATTTGTATCTGATAATATCCAGACTTCATATCAAATTTACTGAATATTTTACTGTTCTGGATTTTCTGCATTATACTCTCTTGGCGTGGTAGAGGATAATTAAAACTTTTGGTGATTGCATTCAAGGGCTTGTAATTAATCACCATCCTGGCTTTTCCTCTAACTATTTCGGAATGATTTCTTACCAAGAATGCAGAACATGAATAATGAGAATCACTTGGTTCAATTAACTGAAGATCCAACAATTCTTCAATCTGCTTTTTTATTTCTTTTTCGTCTGAGGGAGTACAGGGTATTAATTTACCTTTGACTCCATTATCATGCAGGGTGACAATTTCTTGTTGAGGACTTTCAACAGCCCAAAAAGCTTGAGGATTCTCAGAGCATTTTTTTATTAATTCCTCAAATATAAAAGTCTTCTCTAGTGACCATTTAGGATTTCTATTGGCTTTTTGCTTGCTGTTATTTTTCTGAGATCTTTCTTCATAAATCTGAAGGAATTCTTGCCAATTGTTTGAGTCCTTGACTGGTCGTTTAATCCCTATTTTCTTTTGGATATTCTCTTTTCTTGCTTCAGAATTTGCCAAAGTTAGTCGTGGAACAGAGATGGCCTTTTTCTTGATGTTGAAGATAATTTTATCTTCACTAATGGTAACAGGTAACACTGAATTAAGAAAAGGCATTCTAAGGGATAAACTAGTAGAAGAATCATAATATTGAACAGCAGAGATTTTAACAATACTCCCCCCAACTTTTAAAGAAATGTCATCGACATAATGAGTAAGGGAGACAATACCACCAATAGTTTCAGAGACAAGGATATGGTTTAAAGGATTCCAAATACCTTTAAACAAGGACGGTTGAGCAAGATTATTTGAACCACCAGTATCAAGAAAGGCATCAACAGAAATCCATTGATTGCGAACTTGGACTTCAACTGGAATGTATAAAAGATTGTTGGTTTTAACAATATTTTTCAAAAAATAATTTTCTTCGACAACAGGCGGAAGAGGACAAGCAGAAGAAGGAGCAACAGTCTTTGGATATGGAAAAAAAGAATTCAGAATGGGTTTTGAAGGCAATGAAAGTAAAACGGGAGATGAATTCTTAGTATCCAGAGATAGTGACGGAGTAGCAGAAGGAGCAAGTGAAACATTATCTTCGAAAGAGGAGTCAGAAGTTTCACTAGTTTCATCTTCTTCAATATACTGATCACTGTAATGCAATTATTTTTCTTGATCATAACAATCAGAATCATAACAACGATTCATTTTCTGTGAACTTTCAATAGGACCATCAGAATCAGACAAAGAGGCATCTGTCAAAATGTATACATCAGAAACATCATCTTGAGAGTCAACAACTGACCAATTATCAACAAAATATTCAACTTCAATGCAATCTTTCAACTTATTAGAGGAGCTCTTAGGACATTTGCGGGCATAAGGTCCTTCTTGCTTACAGATAAAGCAGGCATTATCTCTTTTTGGTTGTCTGCGTTTCTTAAGATATCTGAATTTGTGAAACGATATTTTTGGATTGGCTACTTTCTTAGGTATGTATTTGCCATACCTTCTTGATTTATTCTTCTTAAATGGAGTCCAGGGCAAAACAGAACGACAAACATCTATTCCAGGAGAAAATTCAGAGGCTTTCTTTTGCCAGCAAAGATACTTAATTTTTTCGTGACACCTGAATAAAAGATCTATCCAATATGTTTGATCTATTTTTTTATTTTGGACTTCTAGATCCTTCAAAATAATGTCTCCTAGATTACCAGGCAACTTAGACAGGAATGAGATTTTTTGCACAGAGTCATTAATCAGATTGGCCTTATATACTTTGGTCATATAGTCATTACCAAATTGATTAAAAAACTTCATATCTTTTAACTCCATTCTAGTTAAGTCTGTGATAATCTTCTTTTTCTCATCTGCTGGTTCTGGAACAAACTGTGTTTTCAACAATAATTCAAGGGTAGCAAGACCTGCAGCAGCAACATTCATTCTTTCTTCATCTGAAGGAGCCATCCACCAATCATAGACAATACCAGCCATGCGTTTTTCAGCTAACGCAAAAATAGATATATTGTCCAATCTTGAGACAAATTGCATTTGATAAAGAGACCCAATCCAGACCGTAATAGATTCAGCTAGATTAGATGATTTATCTAAATACAGAACATAGCCACTTGAATTGGCAGAAAATAAGTCTTCTTCAATCCTAGGGTACTTTGGAACTTCTTTAAAGATATGAGCCTTCTGTAAAGATGGTAAAATAAATGAAGGAAATTTGGTAGCAGCATTTTCAAGAGTGGCAACTTCACTCTTGGGATTTTGGAAATTCAAAGGCTTGCTGGCTTCTAAGACTGGTTTAATAGTTGTTTGGTCAGAAGCTTGAGTGCTTGATTCAATACCGCTTTCTGCGAGATTTTCATCTACATCCCAATAATTAGGAGTATCCATAGAGAGAGAAAAGGTGGGAGCTTTTAGTTCTCTTCTTTTTCTTTCTTTCTTTTTCTGATGCTTAGCTTCTTTTCGTCTTCTTTCTTCTTGTTGTTCTTCTTGAAGCAATTTGAGATTAGCAAGAATTTCTTCAGATTGAGAACCAAGGTCATCTAACACATCTTCTGCATGTGCACACCAGGTTGTTAGATAATTCCCTAATTGATAGAATTCCTCTAAGTCTTTAGGGTCTATGGCATTATGTTCTATAAGTGGTGCACAATCAGCTCTAGTGGTCGGTTGTTTGGACATAGACGAGGTGGTACAAAATTTTGTTTTTGGAGGCCATTTTCCACCTTTAACAAAACGTTTATTAGCATGCTGCCATTCTTCAACAGGAGAAAAAGACACATGGGATATACGATGCATTTTCTGTATAGCAAGAAATGGTTTTGACTGAGGTATATATAATTCATTTGATGCTAAAACAGGGGTAGCCGAAAAAGCTACTTCTTCTATAGGAGGTAAATCAACTCATTGAGAAGAGGAGGAAGATTATTCTTGTGACACAGGAACTACATATATTCTTGGCTTGACAATAGGTCGAGGCACAACTGGTTTAGGAGGTATTAATTTTACCCTACCATCAGAGATAGCAATTCTTTACAATTTAGATTCAGGCTTCTTGTCATCTATGATAGACTTATATTGGAAATACCAATTTTTTTGAAGTTCAACAGGATCATACAAAACACCTTCAACTTGGGCATTGGACAGGCCATCAGTCAGACAGTCTTTCAAAACAGGTTGTTTCAACTTTGGATGTGCAGTATTTGTAAGCTGAAAAGATGTATGTACTAGGACGGAAAGATATTCACTATCATCAGCTAATTGGAGTCCTTGAACTCCAGTCATCAACTTCCAACAATATTGAAGATGGACATCAGTAAGACTGATAGAATAATCTAGGAATATAGTTCCATATTGACAGCCAGTAGATAGATTACCCATTATAGTTCCAATACGGGCATGGTCATAGTTTTGGTGACGGGTATCGAAAACTTCAGCAATACAAGGAGTGTTTAACCTGTGACGAAATAACGGAGCAAGACCAATACGAATTCCACCAAAGTGAAGATAGTTGTATTTTTTATCAAGAGCATACTGACGGAACTTCTTAACTTCATCTTTTGAAAATAAATTCAGAGAAACTATCTGGACAGAGGGACCAGAAATTTTTATAGTAACCTCCACTTCTTTCGAAAAAGATTTAGACATTAACATAAAGAACGTAGGAAGCTTGTAAATATCGGTAGCATGAAGAGAAGGAGGGTTCTAGGTTTCAGGGTTATCGACAACTTCATGAGACTCATCAGATTCAACTAACCTTGAGGCGACTTCATTTACAACTTTACGATCTATATTGGAAAACGAGCGTAACAGATTTGCCATTACATAATCGAGACAGGGCTCTGATACCATAAATTAAGTAGTGGACTCAGTAACTTACTTGAATACAAGCCAAGACAGGTGGCAACAACTTTCTTACACTTTTACGAGAAATGTGAACACACGACCCCTTCGGTCTTTAACCTCGCCTTACAATCTCTTCTTGTGATCTTGAAAGAACTGTCCTCAGACAGGCGGCCCAGAAGGCTTCAATATTATTCAAGCAAAATATTACATACCATGTTATGCTGCAGAATAGAGCCTTGAAGTCTCAGAACTCTTTAGAGCATAGCCATACACACTCGCTTACAATGCTTCACACACATACACACACTAAAACTCTCCCCTAACACATTTACAAGCTATGATATATATAGAAACTTATGAGCATAATTGAGGGTCCTTGTCAGGCATTACTGGCCCAGATAGTGTCTACTCATATATTTCTTGTCATCTATGATACCACAAATTAAGTAGTGGACTCAGTAACTTACTTGAATACAAGCCAAGACAAGCGGCAGCAACTTTCTTACACTTTTACGAGAAATGCGAACACACGACCCCTTCGGTCTTTAACCTCGCCTTACAATCTCTTCTTGTGATCTTGAAAGAACTGTCCTCAGACAGGCGGCCCAGAAGGCTTCAATATTATTCAAGCAGAATATTACATACCATGTTATGTTGTAGAATAGAGCCTCGAAGTCTCAGAACTCTTCAGAGCATAGCCATACACACTCGCTTACAATGCTTCACACACATACACACACTAAAACTCTCCCCTAAAACATTTACATGCTATGATATATATAGAAATTTATGAGCATAATTGAGGGTCCTTGTACGGCATTACTAGCCCAGACGGTGTCTACTCAATTATCTCGACTACAATAATAAAAGAGATTTCCACTACCAAGGTCCTTTCGGACTCCTATCATCATCAGTTTGCTCGCCAGGTTCAAAGTCACTTGGCCGCTCAGATGGTGAGGGGGACCGATTAAAAGTAGCATGTGATTGATGTAACCAATCCAAGTACTGAGATTCCCACTCATGATCTTCCTGTGTTTGGGAATCTTGAAAAATATCTACAAAGATAGTCTCTTTTTCTTCGGATGCCACATTTTTACCTTTTTCTGTAGCTTCTTTTCTTAGTGCGGCTGCTGTTGAAGATTCTCCCCTCGTGATTTGCTTTGATGACTGTCCTGTATTCAACTTTACCGTATCTGTCTTCACATAGATATTCTTTTGAGGAAATAGTTATCGATCAGCTGATTTTTTCCATTTGTTGACATATGCTGTTGGATCTACTTCAATATCAAGAAAAGAATCTTTTCGGCTAGTGCGAAATTCAGGAGAAGACTGCACTTCCAGCTCAACTCCATCTAAGAGTTCTATTTTGAAGATTTGAAACATATTAATAGAATTTTCGATGGCACAGTGAATCCACATTCGACAAGTGTGATTAATATATGGTTGCCTTTTCCATCCTAATTCAAAATTAACAGCAGAGCAAAGTTTGTTGGACAATAAAAGACTAATTAAACAAACCACATCACTAGACCAATGTCCAGATTTTACACATATGGTAATTAAGGCTTTCTGATTAATTATAAGTTTAATTGCCTTATTTTGTCCTTGGAGTTCTTCTAATGATCTGATCATAGCCAACTTTTATGTGAGAGTGATTTTTCGAAACTCTTTTAACCAGAGTGTAATCTTTTTTACTTCATCCATATTTTCAGCCAATATAGATTCATCAAACGTTTCTGGTCCATAGATTTGTGAAAATGGATTTGGCTTTACTGGATTTCGGAATTCCAGACTCTGATAATCCCATGGAGTGGAGAAGGTTCTTAAATATTGTAGAGACCTTTCAATGCACTGAGAAACTCTCACCTGTGGCTTCTTCTGACATAATCCATTTTTAAATTCCCAATTTGCAAAAGGCTCGAAAAGTTCATATTGGGGAAAAGTGTCAGTCCCTTCAAAATGTTCATCATTTCTTTGAATATATGCTACTTCCAGTTCGTCAAAAAGATCAGGGATCCTCATTGTTTTAAGAAACCTTTCTACCTTCTCAGCCATATTAATCTCATCTATGTCAAGCATTTTAGCAGTTGTATAAACTGCCAAAGAGAAGTCGAGACCACCAATAATCTGATAATAGTTTAAAGTCATCAAAAATTTAATCATATCATCAGTGTAGCATCTAGACCAATAATCATCAAGAGTTTTAAAATAAATCTTTACTTTCATGTTGGGCAAAGGATAGACGTTCACCAATTCTTCGTCTAATCCTAATAGGAAACCAACATTTTTTGATTGCCATGCTTGGCATCTCTATATCCACTTGTTTCTCTGTATTCTGAACCCAACTAATCTCTTGATTTCTTCAGCTGCATTGGGAAGCACCAAATCTAAAATATGAAATCTTTTAACAAAAGTTGCAAAATCATCATCAGTAGATGTCTTTCCGGGTAAGTGAAATAAATCTGTTCTAATGCTAGAACTCTGATGAACATGTGCTTTATTCGTATCTCTTGTTAAAGCATCTACTAGATAATTAGAATTTCCAGGAACCCATTCTACCTCAAAATCATACATCTGGAACCATATTTTCCAAGCTAATAGTCTACCACGTGCAAGTTTCTTGGAAATCTTGGCAGCTAAGAAATACTTAAAATTCATGGAGTCAGTTCTGATCAAAAAATTTTCTGGAGCCAAATATACTTTAAAATTTTGAATGCCATTGAAGATGGCAAGTGTCTCTTTCTCAGCAATAAAATAATTCTTTTGGTGACGTAAGAACTCACTAGAGGCATATGCACAGAGGTTTTCTTCATAAATACTTTCCTCACCTTGAACAGGGATTTTTTCAAACAAGATAGCAGCCCAAAAATTATCAGAAGCATCAGATTGGAGGATAAGAGAACCATTACCAGGAGGTTTTAACTCTGGTAGTTTGATACATTCTCCTTTTAGCTCTTAAACTTCCGTGGTAGCTTCTTGAGACCATCCACCATGCAAATGTTGACGAATTGGGGCAGTTTTTTCGGTTAACCGGGGAATGTATTTGTGAATATAATTCAGTATCCCCAAAAATCTCTGGATCATTTTAGTGTCAGTTAACTCATCTGGAAACTCAGAGAGTTTTGTGAGGACATGCGGCTGCATTTGGATCTTTCCATTTACAATATGAATACCAAGAAAGTCAATACTTTCTTGGAAGAGTATCACCTTTTTCTCAGATATAAAAATACCATGCTTGCAAACTTCATCAAGAAAAATCTCTAAATGTTGCAAATGATCTTCAGGATTATCACTATGAACCAAAATATCATCAATATAGACTACAATAAAATCATATTTTCCAAAAATAAAATCCATGCGCCGCTGAAAGAAAGCAGGCACATTCTTTAGACCAAACGGAACAACCTTCCATTGAAAGAATCCTGCAGGACAAGTAAAAGCAGTTTTATGTCTATCTTCTAGTCTGATTTGTATCTGATAATATCCAAACTTCATATCAAATTTACTGAATATTTTACTGTTCTGGATTTTCTGCATTATACTCTCTTGGCGTGGTAGAGGATAATTAAAACTTTTGGTGATTGCATTCAAGGGCTTGTAATTAATCACCATCCTGGCTTTTCCTATAACTATTTCTGAATGATTTCTTACCAAGAATGCAGAACATGAATAATGAGAATCACTTGGTTCAATTAACTGAATATCCAACAGTTCTTCAATCTGCTTTTTCATTTCCTTTTCATCTGAGGGAGTACATGGTATTAATTTACCTTTGACTCCATTATCATGCAGGGTGAAAATTTCTTGTTGAGGACTTTCAACAGCCCAAAAAGCTTGAGGATTCTCAGAGCAGTTTTTTATTAATTCCTCAAATATAAAAGTCTGCTCTAGTGACCATTCAGGATTTCTATTGGCTTTTTGCTTGCTGTTATTTTTCTGAGATATTTCTTCATAAATCTGAAGGAATTCTTGCCAATTGTTTGAGTCCTTGACTGGTCGTTTAATCCCTATTTTCTTTTGGCTATTCTCTTTTATTGCTTCATAATTGGCCAAATTTAGTCATGGAACAGAGATGGCCTTTTTCTTGATGTTGAAGATAATTTTATCTTCACTAATGGTAACAGGTAAGACTGAATTAAGAAAAGGCATTCCAAGGGATAAACTAGTAGAAGAATCATAATATTGAACAGCAGAGATTTTAACAATACTCCCCCCAACTTTTAAAGAAATGTCATCGACATAATGAGTAAGGGAGACAGTACCACCAATAGTTTCAGAGACAAGGATATGGTTTAAAGGCTTCCAAATACCTTTAAACAAGGACGGTCGAGCAAGATTATTTGAACCACCAGTATCAATAAAGGCATCAATAGAAATCCATTGATTGCGGACTTGTACTTCAACTGGAATGTATAAAAGATTGTTGGTTTTAACAATCTTTTTCAAAAAATAATTTTCTTCGACAACAGGCGGAACAGGACAAGCAGAAGAAGGAGAAGTAGTCTTTGGATATGGAAAAAAAGAATTCAGAATGGGTTTTGAAGGGAATGAAAGTAAAACGGGAGATGAATTATTAGTATCCAGAGATAGTGACGGAGTAGAAGAAGGAGAAAGTAAAACATTATCTTCGAAAGAGGAGTCAGAAGTTTCACTAGTTTCATCTTCTTCAATATAGTGATCACTGTAATGCAATTCTTCTTCTTGATCATAACAATCAGAATCATAACAACGATTCATTTTCTGTGAACTTTCAATAGGACCATCAAAATCAGACAAAGAGGCATCTGTCAAAATATATACATCAGTAACATCATCTTGAGAGTCAACAACTGACCAATTATCAACAAAATCTTCAACTTCAATGCAAGCTTTCAACTTATTAGAGGAGCTCTTAGGAAATTTGCGGGCATAATGTCCTTCTTGCTTACAGATAAAGCAGGCATTATCTCTTTTTGGTTGTCTGTGTTTCTTAAGATATCTGAATTTGCGAAACGGTCTTTTTGGATTGGCTACTTTCTTAGGTTTGTTTTTGCCATATCTTCTTGATTTATTCTTCTTAAATGGAGTCCAGGGAAAAACAGAACGACACACATCTATTCTAGGAGAAAATTCAGAGGCTTTCTTTTGCCAGCAAAGATATTTAATTTTTTCTTGACACCTGAATAAAAGATCTATCCAATATGTTTGATCTATTTTTTTATTTTGGACTTCTAGATCTTTCAAAATCATGTCTCCTATATTACCAGGCAACTTAGACAGGAATGAGATTTTTTTCACAGAGTCATTAATCAGATTGGCCTTATATACTTTGGTCATATATTCATTACCAAACTGATTAAAAAACTTGATATCTTTTAACTCCATTCTAGTTAAGTCTGTGATAATCTACTTTTTCTCATCTGCTGGTTCTGGAACAAACTGTGTTTTTAACAATAATTCAAGGGTAGCAAGACCTGCAGTAGCAACATTCATTCTTTCTTCATCTGAAGGAGCCATCCACCAATGATAGAAAATACCAGCCATGCGTTTTTCAGCTAACGCAAAAATAGATATATTGTCCAATCTTGAGACAACTTGCATTTGATAAAGAGACCCAATCCAGACCCTAATAGATTCAGCTGGATTAGATGATTTATCTAAATCCAGAACATAGCCACTTGAATTGGCAGAAAATAAGTGTTCTTCAATCCTAGGGTACTTTGGAACTTCTTTAAAGATATGAGCCTTCTGTAAAGATGGTAAAATAAATGAAGGAAATTTGGTAGCGGCATTTTCAAGAGTGGCAACTTCACTCTTGGGCTTGAGTGCTTGATTCAATACTGCTTTCTACGAGCTTTTCATCTACATCCCAATAATTAGGAGTATCTGTAGAGAGAGAAAGGGTGGGATTTTTTACTTCTCTTATTTTTCTTTCTTTCTTTTTCTGATGCTTGGCTTCTTTTCATCTTCTTTCTTCTTGCTGTTCTTCTTGAAGCAATTTGAGATTAGCAAGAATTTCTTCAGATTGAGAACCAAGGTCATTTAACACATCTTCTGCATGTGCACACCAGTTTGTTAGATAATTCCCTAATTGATAGACTTCCTCTAAGTCGTTAGGGTCTGTGGCATTATGTTCTATAAGTGGTGCACAATCAGCTCTAGTGGTCAGCAGTTTGGACATAGACGAGGTGGTACAAAATTTTGTTTTTGGAGGCCATTTTCCACCTTTAACAAAACGTTTATTAGCATGCTACCATTCTTCAACAGGAGAAAAAGACACATGGGATATACGATGCATTTTCTGTACAGCAAGAAATGGTTTTGACTCAGGTATATATAATTCATTTGATGCTAAAACAGGCGTAGCCGAAAAAGCTACTTCTTCTATAGGAGGTAAATCAACTCGTTGAGAAGAGGAGGAAGATTCTTCTTGTGACACAGGAACTACATATCTTCTTGGCTTGACAAGAGGTCGAAGCACAACTGGTTTAGGAGGTATTAATTTTACCCTACCATCAGAGATAGCAATTCTTTTCAATTTAGATTCAGGCTTCTTGTCATCTATGATAGACTTATATTGGAAATACCAATTGTTTGGAAGTTCAACAGGATCATACAAAACACCTTCAACTTGGGCATTGGATAGGCCAACAGTCACACAGTCTTTCAAAACAGGTTGTTTCAACTTTGGATGTGTAGTATTTGTAAGCTGAAAAGATGTCTGTACTAGGACGAAAAGATATTCACTATCATCAACTAATTGGAGTCCTTGAACTCCAGTCATCAACTTCCAACAATCTTGAAGATGTACATCAGTAAGACTGATAGAATAATCTGGGAATATAGTTCCATATTGACAGCCAGTAGATAGATTACCCATTATAGTTCCAATACGTGCATCTTCCCAAAAATGAATTTCGTCTATTGCATTCTTAATCCTGGAAATTACGATGTGTAAGGAGACATGATATATTAAGACTATTTGTATTAACAATTAAATTATTTAAACATTGGAAAGTAAAAATTTCAGAATACCCCAAAAACCCAAAATTTTCTTATAGTGAAATAAGAAAATCGAACTAATTACACGAAGAGGAAACTTGGAAAGTTCGAGTATCAAAATAATGGGTAAAACGAGCATAATGTCTCAAAATAAACCAAGACATTCATGTCAAGGGGTAGATACAATGACTAAACTTACCTCTTGCTATTAAATTTGGATGTTCAATATGCTAGTTGAGGGAGACCATGAGTAAGACTACCAGGGCAGAGTAAATATTCTGAAAATAAAATAATAAAAAAGCAATTCAGTAAATCGATAAACAATAGCATTCATATCTAAGTTTACTAGAAATAGAATGAAAAACCCTAAAAAATTAATAAAATAGGAAAGCACAAAAGAGTTAGTGTGTACTTTAGTGATAACCAAAAACCTCTGTTGAGAGTTAGGAATCACTATAAAATTGAAACAGATGAGGAAACACAAACTAAACCTCAAGTAGTGAGACTAGAAGATACAAAATCATTATGGAGGAAGGTAAGGAAACATCCTCCATGTTTCAGGCCGAAAACAATACTCCTCACTAGAATGAACAAAAACGTAACTCTGTTACGATGGAAACCACCATAGAATAACCCTGCCACAATAAAAAAAAAAATGAAATTCCAAATGAATAGGGAGTGGAGTATTCCAAAAGCCTTACAGTTTTCAAACAAGATCTCCACCATCCAATTCCATTAGATCTCTAGCGTACAAGTAGTATACGAAGAGTACATTGACCCACGTGAATCCATGTGAATAATGGAACGTATAGACCCAAATGTAAGATAGTAAGATGTGAATAGGATAGTGAAATAACTCCATAGTTAATGACCTTCATACTTACCTGCTTGGGTTGAGTGCAATTCAATACAAACCTTTATAATTATCAATAGTAGAATCGTATTACTCCAATGGTGATGAGGGTCAATAAAACCCTTTATAATTATCAATAGTTGAGTAGTATTTCTCCAAGGGTGACGAGGGGTCAAATTGGTAGGTTTCAAATTATGGTTAACTAATGGAATGATGTGATTCATGTTAGGGAAATGTAGCAATAACCAAATTTAATAAAGGGTATAGGAATTGATATATCATTCCAAATTTAAGTCATAAGGTTAAGAAGTAGGAACAAGTTCTGTGGTTATAAATAAGAACATAATAAAATAAATAATTCCTAAGTGATGGAATACAAAGAAGTAAATTACAATAATTGTAAATATGAATGTCACAAAGATAAAATCACATTGTCCAGAAGGGAAAAAGGGGCCATACATAGTATCAAAAAAAAAATTTGTTAGTGGGAGTTGTTACAAGAATTTAGTTAACTTTTGCAAAGTTGATTTTTAGAACTTAGTATCAATTTAACCCATCAATATCGTTAAGGGCATAATAATATAAAAATCCTTAGAAGAAATCTCTACAATTTCTATCATCATATCAATAAATTAAAGATGCTTCTAGCATATATAGTATACTTGGCGCTTCACAAGTTTACCAACTCTGATCAATAATTTATGTGAGAAATTTAAGAACATTAAATTGACTAACCATTTTGGCACCATTTCTGGGGAAGTGTAAATAGGAGCCTTTTTCCTTTCTTTAAAAAAAAACGCAACACACTTATAATAAAAATAGGAAATGATATATGTAGATAAAGAGATTCTAGGGGTAGATTTGTAGCTAATATTAGAGGCTTAATTCCAACAACACCACTCACCGCATAAAGATCTTTTAGTATCGCACCATCCACCCAAACTCATATACCATCCTTTGTAGGAAGAAAAATACTTCCTGAGGTATTAAGATCTGAAATTCAACCTCAACTTCATCAACCATAGAAATTGTGGAAGACTAAGGTACTACATCCCAAAAAAAAAGGAGTAATCTTCCTAACCACAGCATGGTAACAAATTTTAGCTCAAGAACTAGAAATCCATAGTGAAGAAGAGAAAGAAGAAATATATTACAATATACAATTGATAGAGGAACCAAAAGAATAAGAATAAGAACAAAAAGATCCAATTTTGGGACCTTATATTAGTTCTAAGTAGTCTACAATGTTTGGGCAAGGAGAAGGGGAAGTACACAATGTGAATGATGAAAATTTAAGAATTGGAGGAGGTGGACCTAGGATTGGAGGTGGAGGTGGACGTAGAGGAAGAGGTGGAGGTAGAAGAAGGGGAAGAGGAGGAGAAGATAGAGTAGAGACCGATCCTATTGGATTTCCTATATTCGATGAAGATACTACAACCACAATGAAAAATATCTCACCCTCTATCTTTCCTTACTTCCATGGATTAGGAAATAATGATCCTCAAACATTTCATTTTGAATTCGAAGTTTTATATAGATCATATGACTCCTTACTCGATTGTTGAAAATTGAAATTATTTCCAGCAACTCTTAAAGATGCAACACTAAAATGGTTCATGGGCTTAATAACACACTCTATAAGAAGATGGGAGGAAATGAAAAATGCATTCTTATTAAAATACAATGATTACTGCATTCCTCATAATCGAAAGGACGAAGTGTGTAAAACGATGTTGAGAGAATATGAATGTATTGAGGATTTAATTAAAAGATTTAGTTATAATCTTGAAAAGGATAAAATGGAAATTTTGGATCAAGATACATTGAAATCTGTCCTAAGAAAATCCATTAGAGGTGAATCGATAGATATCATTAACATGATGGGAAAATGAGATATTTTTCTGTTATCATTACCTGAAATTTCTGAATTATGCATACATATTTCAAGAGGTAATTCTAGAGTTAGAAAGAATCCAAGAGACCCTGTTATCTCTAGAATTAATAAATCTACAACTGGTACAGTAAGTGGGGCTGAAATAGCAAATTTGCTTGATGAATTTAAAAAGGACATTTTAGGGAGTCTTAGTGAAAAAATAAAGACATTGAAATTACAAAACCAGCAAAGAGTTGATAGTGATTCCTTATCTATATTTTTTCCTTAGTGAAGAAAGAAGCATGCTTTGAGAGAATTCCCTATTGATTTAAAAAGTGTCAAAATTTTTGTTATATGTACAAAAAATCATGATACAAAAAAAATTCGTTCAATACCAGGTCTCAAATATATCTACCAATAGGAAGTGGTTCCAAATGAAATGGATCCTCTTTGTTTTTTTGCTAGAATATCATGGAAACGATAAAAAACTAAATGATTCAACACTCAAATGAATACTCAAACCCCACAGAATAACGAGACTACACCAATTCCATGGAAACCTTGTTCTTTATCCCAAACATGGACACAAGGATGGAAAAATACTTATGGTACATATTCTCAATATCACCAATATCAGCAACCTTATCCAAACTTCCCAGCACAAAATTTTCCTCAATCTAGTCAACTATCTCAAACTCAATTTCAAAATCAAAATCAACAACTTTGATTAACATTTTCACCACGACCAAATTAATTTCTTGTTCAACCACTTCCAAACCCAAATAATAAAAATAAAATTGTTTACAACATCGAGGGAAAAATTTTCCAGACCTATATGATAGCTCCAATGGATATTAACAATGTTAAACTTAGATCTTGGAGAACATTAGAAAAGAAGACACCATCTCTTTTTATTCAAGAAAAAGAAAAGGATGATCATTATGAGGAAGAAACATATCTTCATCAAAATTAAAATACTCAAAAGAAAAATATGTATTCTGAAGAAGGGACATCTCTTCAACGGAAATAAAATCTCCGAAAATAAGCCACTCATACACATAATACTCCAATAAACTCAGCTCCCATTATGGAACAACCTTCAGTATTTGTCTCGAAACCACCTTTCCTTGAAAGATTACAAATTGATAAAGGGGTAGAAAAACATATCATAATCCTTGATTATGATATGTTAGATGAGTTGAAGAATGTTTTCATAATAATTAACTTGCTAAAAGATATCAAATACATTACAATTCTTTCAAAAACAAGGGAGTTAAGTATTAAAAAACTACGAAGAAAAATAAAATAAATCAAAACAATTCATCTAGTTGGAAAAATTGCAGATATCATGATGGGAAAAACAACAATTCAGAAATATTTGGATCCAAGAAGTCCCATTGTGAAAAAACACATCAATGACATTGAAATACCAAACACACTCACTGATTTAGGATCAATTATAAACATCATGAGTAAACAAAATAAGGATCAACTAAAAATTCCTAATCTCCAGTATACACCATCGTTGTCACAACTAGTAGATAGATCTGTAATAAACCCGATGGCATGTTAGAGGAAATTCATGTATCCTTAGATTCTTAGGAATATCTAGTTGATTTTATGATCTTGAAACCCAAGAAAAAATTAGGGGGGGACATCCATTACTTAGGGAGACCTTGGTTAGCTACAACAGATGCTTTTATCAGTTGTAGATCCAGTGATATGTTTATCTGAGATGGAAGTGAAATAAATAAATTCACATTATATCCACTTGCAAAAAAAATGATAGAGGTAGAAAATGAAGAATTGATGGATGATGATAATGGTATACAACCTATTTTTACTATCTCACAAGTTAGCAAATAAGATAAAATTGTGAATTCAATAGAGAATTATGAATCATCTTCGTATTGTGAGGTGAGTCAAAAATTTCAAGAAAAGTGAAACATTTAATATTTATCATCTAGATAGATTTATTTATATTCTATGGAAGAAATTGGTAATTATTAAATAGAAATATTTTGAGGAGAAACTTTAATTATAAACAAAAATATGGAATAATTTCAAAGAAATAAATGAATAGAAACGTTGCAAAAACACTCTTCTGCATATGCATCGGAAGACAATGACATGAAAGGAATTAATCCTAAAAATTGCATGCATCACACACAAATTGAAGATAATGTCAAACCAATCCGACAACCTCAAAGAAGAACCCAAACTTAAGGGAAATTATTAAGGAAGAACTACATAAATTGCTAAATGTAAATTTTATTTATCCAAATATCAGACAATGAATGGGTTTCACCTTTAGTAATTATTCCTAAAAATAATGGAAAATGGAGAGTATGTATCGATTATAGGGAGTTGAATAAGGCCAATTTGAAATATTATTTTCCAATCCCTTTCATAGATCAAGTGTTAGATACATTAGTAGGGAAGAAATATTTCTCATAGTTTTAGTGGGTATAACCAGATTTAGGTTGCACCAGAAGATCAAGATAAAACCTCTTTTACCTCTCCACGGGGAACTTATTCTTATCGAGTACTTCATTTTGCGTTATGTAATCCACCAACAACATTAGAAGGAGCAGTATTGGGTATTTTCTTTGATCTAATTCATGATTTTGTGGAAGTTTATATGGATAATTTTATAGTCTTTTGAAATTATGTTGAAGAATCTATTAACAATTTATAGAAAGCCTTCATAAGATGTAAAGAAGAAAATATATCATTAAGTGATGAAAAGTTTCTTATGATTTTTACTGAGGGGATTGTTTTAGAACACCACATTTCAGGAAATGGAATTAAGTTTGACTAATCTAAAGTAGAATTTGTCTCTAAATTAACAGTTCCAATTTGTCAAAAATATGTGAGGATTTTTCTAGGTTTCATTGGATATTATATAAGATTTATATAAAAATTCACAAAATTTCATCTCCCCTCTTAAAATTTCTTACAAAAGATTGTGAATTCAGTTGGAATCATGATTTCCAAAAAGCCTTTGAAACTTTGAAAGAGAATATTTCTGAAGCACCTATTATAACAGGACCAAACTTGAAATTTCCTTTTCATATTTCAACTTGTGGTTCAGATACCACTCTCAGAATTGTAATAGGACAAAAAGACTTGACTCCATATGCAATTTACTATACAAGGAAAAGTTTGAATCCTGCAGAGTTAAATGATACTGTTACTAAAAATGTGTTTTTAGTTGTTGTCCATTCCATTAACAAATTCAAACATTATGTCATTGACTATGAAACTTTCATTAATACAGACCATTCTACAATTAGATATCTAATGAATAAACCAATTAGTAATGGCAAAGTTACAATATGGTTATTATAGTTACATGAATTTAATATCACTATTTTGGATCGACCTTGAAAACAAAACACAATTGTCGACCTTTTATATAAAATTAAAAATGATAACAATGATATACGTGTAGAAGATAATTTCCCTGATGAATATCTCTTTGAAATATCTACCAAATTTCCATGGTTTGCAGATATTTCTAAATATTTGGCTATAAGGGAATTACTGTCATATTTGTTTCCTATAGCGTGAAGAAAGATAATTCAAATGGGTGTATCTTATTCATGGATAAATGAGGAATTGTGCAAGACATGTCCTAATCTCATCATTCAAAGATGTGTAAGAGAGGATGAAATACCTGAGATACTAAAAGAATGTCATGATGAACCATGTGGAGGACACTTTGGTGATAAAAGAACTACCTATAAAGTACTTCTCTTGGGATATTATTGGCCATCCCTTTTTAAAGATGCCAAAGAATATGTTAAGAGATGTGATAGTTGTCAAATAATGGGGAAGCCTGTTCCTTTAGATGAAATGCCTCTAAAACCTCAGTTACTTATTGAACCATGTTGGAACCCATTGTTTTTTCCGTATTTACGCCTGTCTTCACTCTTTTCACCTACATTTTCACTCTTTTTACCTATCTTGTACTTCTTTTACCTTTGATACTATATCGTTTACTGCCAAAACCCTATCATCATATGACTAGAGGTAAAAGCATTCTACTTAGCATTATTTCAATGTTTTGGTTAAGTTTTGATATATTATAGGATCATAATTATTAAGCTATATCTAACAATATATTTTATTGGACTCATAGCTATGGATACTGTTGGCAAGTCAAAGCAAATCTAAACAATTAGTTAATGCATGAGGAGGTGGACACTTTATCATTTAAGTGTCACTATAGATCTGTACTTAAAACATCATTTAAAATTTTGTACTTAATTTGGCAGTCAATGATTGACAAATTATTTTGGTGGGATAGTAAGCGATTTATGGGATCCTCTGGCATATCATACATTGATATCCATGTGGTTGAGGATTGAAAGTGGTTTTTCAAGTCAAATAAAACCAAATGAATTCTAATTGAGTCATGCGCAACTGATTCAGGATTGATCGTATGAGTTATTATACAACCCGTGATAGTCATTGATTTACAATTTTCTATGTTAAGAGATAGTTAGTTAAGCCTAGTATCCATCGACTTTGTTCTTAAAGGCCCGATGAGTTTGAGTTTAGGGGATTTCCAAGTAATGATGGTGATGTAATGTTCCAGACTCCTTTTTTTTTAAAACTCATGTTATGTTTGAAACGCCAACCTATATATGTCAACGTTTAAGATTTGATCTAATTCAGTTCTAGCATTGTTCTATTGTAATTAATTATGGTTGTGTTTTCAATTTTTTTTTACTAAGTTAATTAAACTTGCTCAAGGTGTGGCAAGGGCCCAACATATCTGTCACCAAGCTTATAGTTAGTCTAGATCTAGGATTAGTTTACTGTGTTAACATTACATAGTATATGGTGTGATTGTTTAGTTTTTGAACGGTTTAATCATTCTATATCTAAGTTTTTATTTCGATCGTATAGATTAAGTTGACAAACTGAAATTTCTTGATTTATCCATAAACACCGAGTAACAATTTACATTGTTAATTGCTTCTTCTAAAGAGCCTCATTATACAGATGTGTTGTGAATCATTCAGATTTAAATAATCAATAGAATTTGGAATAGTATTCTGAACCTTATG
Source organism: Pinus albicaulis (assembly GCA_034641835.2). Classification (NCBI taxonomy): domain Eukaryota; kingdom Viridiplantae; phylum Streptophyta; class Pinopsida; order Pinales; family Pinaceae; genus Pinus; species Pinus albicaulis. Next base: position 1,692,603,458 of record CM076578.1, read on the forward strand.
CTTTGTAACACTTCGAATTCAAAAATCCATTAGGGGAATTTTGAGGTCTAAAATTGGCCTCCTAGGGAAATTATAAAATAATAGTGGAAATAATAAAACAATATTTGATTACATCATCAAATTTTAGAGGGACACAATAAAAAACTACTTTTTCAACTCGTATTTTCAACTTTTATCAAAAAGTATTTAGTAAAATTTCGAGTGGGAGTACTCGTTGGATGCAAAATTTAATTCCTTATCCAAGTAGTACGCATGTTGCATACTTTCGATGGAACCTGCTACACAAAAAATGAGAAATACATGAAAAAAATGATTCCAATCACGTTTTTTAATGTATTTCTCATTTTTCGTGTAGCAGGGTCCATCAAAAGGATGTAACATGGGTACTCCTTCGATGAATATTTAAATTTTTCATCAAACGATTACTCCCACTTGAAATTTGAGCAAAAACTTTGGGAGATAAGATGAAAATATGAATTGAAAAAGAAGTTTATTATTTTATTATTTTTTATCCTTTTACCCTTTTACTTAAAAAATGGTGAATCATCCCCCATGGTTGACATCATCATCTTGAATCCTATTCATTCTTATAAATTTTATTTTCGTTGTAAATTTTTCTTAGGAGGCCCATTTTAGACATCAAAATTTCCCTAATGCACATGGATACTTCAGCATTATGTTTCCCAATCGATTGTGACGTATAATGAATACAAGATTCTTTACATTGGAACTGTGTGTAGGGTTATGAAATTCCTTTGAATTTTGTAAGAAGAATGGTTTGGTTTCTCAATATATGTTTAGTGGTTCTAGATCTATTATATTTGTGTGGATACAAATTTAGTTCTTGAATTTTTCCAGTAGTCTCGGACTTACGAATTTTGTGTGATCTCGTAGAAGTTTTTCTATGATTTAAGCCTTTGAATTTGGTGTGTATGAAATCATTTGAATCTGTTTCATTCACAAAAATTAGTTAGGTTTTCTCAAAAAATTTATCATAGATAGTAGTAGATTTCCCTTTTGAATAATAGTTAAGCTTTCTTTTGATTTCGATTTTGAATAAGTACGACAACTATAATCTCAATTAGGAATTAAGGTTCTTCTTTGTTTAAATTGGCACTTATACTTTGCTTCCAATTTTATTAGAGTGGTCTATTTGATAAATATCTCAATAGTAGAGTTCAGTTTCCTTGAATGTCATTTTTTTATATTGCTTTGAGTATTATTTCAGTTGCATTGATATAGGTATCCTTTGCGTTTGAATATTGAATGCCTCTTTTTGATTCAATTAAATTAGAGAATTCTAGAGATTAATTTCAATTTCTCATTCACTATCTTAATTTAGATTTCGAATTCATTAGCATAGTTTAGATTCATGTTTTGTTGTGATCAGCATTAGAAAAGTGGAATGATTGTTCTCCATTAAATGTAATTTGAATTCTATAATCAGCATTTCATAAGTTAGAGTGATTTTTTGTGTTTGAAATAATTTGTTTGAGTTTTGGAGGAAACTTGTCTTATTTGTAATATTCTTGTTTAGATGAGTGACTAAATAGATTTAAAATAGGAATGGATTCTATAGGATTTAATGAATGAGTTCTTCAATATTTAGTGAGTGAGTTTGTTGAGAATTGAGTCTTTCAAAACAAGTATGATTTCTTTGAAGAGGTACGCTTGATTCATTGTTGAATGCCCTAAGTAGAAAGAGGAGTTTGAGTAAATCATTTTTTGTATTTAAACATTGATTATAAAAGGAAATTGCCTACTCTATAATTAGATCTTGAATCTGAACTAATATGCAGTGTAACTCAAATATTACGATTCCTTGGTCGATAATTTAATATTAAGTTCTTTTAAAGGGAATTAAAACACTCAACATTTTTAGCATCGTTTCCGGGGAGTTGCAATTGGTTGAGGTAAAAAAATATCTTATATAGCAACAAATATACTTGCAAGATAGTTAGAGGGAAATGAATGTATGTTAATACGTGAGTGAAGAGTCATGCATCCACTTTAATGGGGTTGCTCCAAATTCTGATTGCCTTCATGGATTTTTGTATTATTTATTTCTTATGCGTAGGAGTAAAAGTAGACCTAGAAATAACAAAGGTAGGTATATTTCAAAATCATTTCCTAAGATATTTGGTCCCACCAAAACACCATCCACTAAGCCAGCTAATCGTTACACATGTATCAGAAGTAAAGGGGAAGGAAACAGTAGAAAAGTGGCACTATTAGAAGAAATTCCATGCCATGAAGTGATTGAGAAAAAACAAACTATGGCTCAGAAAGAACAAATTGCTTTAGGGACCATGGTAGAAATAACACTGGTGCTAGTTCCATGCTTGGAATTAGAAACAAAATGATATCATAAGAAATTGGGGTCTGGAAGTACTAAAATAAATCCATTTGAATCTTATTCTAGTTGAATTATCCCTAAACACCCATCAGAACCTCCAATGAACATGGCTAACAGAGGAGGTGAAAACAGAAACCATGAGGAAGAGTGTGAAGAAATTAGCAGAAGACACAATCTATTTGGAGGAGGAAATGATGAGGGCCCAAGAGGAGTCCCAAAGGAAGGTACCAAAAAAACTTTTGGATTTTCTATCATGGACATGACCATAAATGTTACCATGAGAAACATACCAATGACATCTCTCCCACTCTTTCAAGGTATGTATTCGGAGGACCTAGATGCATTTTTATTTAAATTTGATATTTTATGTAGAATTTATAACTATTAGGACGATGCAAAAAAATTCAAATTATTCCCTGCCACATTAAAAGACTCGTCCCTCAGATGCTTTATGAGCCTAGGAGAGCACACCATCTACTCCTGGGGTGACATGAAATCTATCTTCCTTAAAAAGTATGAAGACTAATATAAAATTAGGGATGCAAACGAAATTTTTAGGATGAAATAGACGGATGATGAAAGTCTAGAAGAGTACCTAGAGAGATTCCTTTATAACCACCATAAATCATGAGGGGAGGCCCTAGATAAAAGGACCATTAGGAATATCTTTTTGAGGGGATTAAGGGAAAAATATACCGACACACTCAATCTCTTATGTGTCGGTGACATTTATAAGAAACCTTTTGCTCAAATAGTTGAATTGTGTCGAACCTACTCTATAATTCAGGGAAAAGTAGGCAAAATACTCTGGGAAAACTCACGATATTATGTGTCTAAAAATAAGAAATTTGCTCCAAATGTTGTCGCTAGAGTTCAACTAGGAAACCTTCTAGAAAACTTTAAAACAGATATTCTAAACACTACTAGTGACTAGTTAGACACCTTGAAAGTAGAAAGGAAAAAAAAAAAGGAGAAAGTTATTATGGAAATATTCCATCCTAAATGTAGGCACAAACATGTCTAAAGGGAATGCCTTGTCAATATGGTTGAAGTATGCAGGATCTATGCATTAGAACATGCTACTAAAAAATGCCCAACTATCCTAGTTTTCAAGCCATTTACAAAATATTATGGAGGCTAATGACCCATCTCAAGCTAAAAAAAAGCCTCCATGGAGAGGTAAAAATCAAAACAAGTATGAATATCCTAATCCACAAAGTTTTATCCAAAAATAGCTGTTGGCTTTGGGGGTCTTGACCAGGTTCAATTTCAAGGTTTGACAACAACCCCATACAACTGGCCCTTTCGGTGATAGCTTGTTTGCGCAGGTCAAGGTCTCACCCAAAGTAGTATGGGAGGGAGATAGAACCAGGTTTCCGCACCCTGATAGAGAGAAATTTAATTGAAGTGGGTCCTTCCAGGTCTAACAGATCTGTGCTGGAGAAGCCCTAACACAGAAACCCTTAATGGTATATCTACAAAATATTTTCAGCAAATCTCATAAATAATAAAATAATAGGCTAAACGAAGAAAATATATTACAAGTAACAAAATCTATGCTTTCATACTATTGCATCATCATGTGTATCAATAAATCATTGGTATTCAGTAATAAAGTATAGATTTTAGAAATAACACAGATTGTAGCGAATAATCATAACACAGAAGTACTCAACTTATCACAATAGTCATCTCATTCATTAATATCCAGATCCAATCTTATAGACTCTATTTACTAGCCGGTGGACACAACCAATGGGGTCCGCACACAGCAGGACTTAGGGTCTTTGTACACACAGCCAGTAGGAGCCCTTACCCATAAAATCGACACAAAATATCCACACGTTCATATCCAAGCTTTTTCCAAAACTTAGCCTACCTCTAGACTCAGTTTATCCAACAATTTATAACATGCTAGCCTGCGTTACCCTATGGTCCGCAAACTGTGGTTGGCAGAACCTTGGTCTAGGCTTTGACCCATTACAATTCACTAGGGGTTTTGACCCACCCCAAACCCCGTTAGGGAACCCCATTCCAAAAGTCCCCCAACACAATCTTGTGATTCGTCCCGAGTCACAACGGTGGTGGGGTTTTCATCATTTCCTTGATATGTTCAATCGTGATATTTAACAGTAGCAGAACACGAAGGCTCTACGTGGCGGCGGTTTGTGCAATGTCTACTAGCTTCTACGGAGTTGGACCTTCTGTTGCAACGGTGACACTATCTAAGTTCTGGTTCAACTGTCGCACCGCCCCTTCTAATTCCTGTGAAAACTTTAGAGCATTGTTAGCCTACGGTGTCATATGGTCACTGAGTATATTTTTCTTGCATCAAAGCCCCATAATTTCACTGCAAAGCGCATTGTTGGTTCGAAGACGGGCTAGTCGCTGGGCTAGAGCAAGGGTGGTCATCGTGGCTTCCATCTATTTAAAATATTTTTCCTTCTGATGCAAATATTGATCGATTTGTCAGAGGAGAGGTTCATGCTGTAACTAACACCATAATTTCATAGCAGTCTCAAACAGAGTGATGCCCTGACTGATTTGCATCATAATAGTGGTCGTTGCTTCTGTAACCAATGTTTCCCACTGGGTGTGCACTTCTGGGGGGTCGGGGGGGTCTCAGGCTAGAGCTTCACCTACAACGATGTGATATGAAGTTTGAAATAGGCCTTGAAAACCTGTACCTCAATATGAGACACCGTCGAGGTAGTGACCAAGCCCTCGAACTTCGCCTGCGGTACAGCAGAGGCAGGAATTACCTTGGCATGTCTTCACAGAGCCGATTGATTAGCTGTTCTAGTGCAACTTGCTATGTTATGGTGGTGATGTGCATCGCCTGGACCTGGGTGGCTTCAACAACTTGAGCCGCAATAGTCTGCTCAGCCTTTGCTGAGGTGCTGCTATGCGCAGAGTTCTCTGTGCTGAAGCTCGTTGGTGATGGCGATAAATAGTTCATGCATCTGTGCATCAGCCACACGACAAACATTGAGGTTGACATATGAGCATGCCTAGATTTGGTTGCATAATTCTGCAAGTTCCACTATAAAAGAAGCACCAGCGAGAGGGAAAATCCAGTTGTCCCTGACGGTGGTCAGGGATGTAACCGAAGTTGGTTGGCCCATGTTAATCTGCCTCGCTTGATTGTTGCTCACTTGACTATGCCTCGCTTGATCCACGCTCTCTTGAAGGGTGTCTGATTTGAGCCAGAGTGCTTGTATCTCTACTTGCAATACTTCTAATGCAACCTTGTGTTGTCCTTCCCAAGTAGTCCATCGATCGAAAGACAAACTGGTGACAGTGTCGACAAAATTTTCAAGGTCATCCTCTGTAAAAGTAACACCTATGTTGGTGTCAGGCTTACTAGCCTTAATTTTGTTCCTAGACCCCTTAGGAAGCCCATGTGTATGGTTGAGACTATGCTAGAATGACATATATGCATCATCAAGATCGTTAATGTTCTGGTCCGGCTGGGATTCTAGTTCTAGCTGCACGGTAGTGCTTTTGGGGGTCGCTTGTTGTGCTGAGGCAAGAATCAATGAATCCATTCATTAGGGGAATTTTGAGGTCTAAAATGGGCCTCCTAAGGAAATAATAGTATAATAGCTAAATCAATAAAATAATATTTATGAATTTTCAATTCACTTTTTGCACCACAATCCATGTGACCATAGTTAAATTCAATTCAAAAGTTGTACCAAAATAAAATTAATAAAAAAATTGTATTGATGTGACTATAAATAAGAATGAGCTTTTCAAGAAAAGTCACTATCATTGAACAACTAATGCATTTGTCCTTTGTACTTAAATAATTTAAAATAAAATATAAATATAAATTTATAAATTCTTAATTATATTATATGCTATTAATTAAAATTTATATTTTTTAAATTGTACAATAACATGTAATTAATATACTATATAAAAATAAAATAATATAATATAATAAATGTATAGGGATATGCATTGAAGGAAATATGAAATGAAAATAATATATTTTTATTCAAAAATTGTGAAATGTCATTTATTATGAGTACTTTACTTTGACTTTAAAAGTACTTAGAGCACTACCATGGTTAACCATGAGTTTTTATCCACCATTGAGAATGTGACAAATAAGTACCTTTAACTCAAGCGATGCCACCTCAACTATTAGGGATGATGTCATCCATAAAATGTAATTGGTTCTCATAAAGTGAATTTTGATTGTACATTTTACTTAGGAGGCCCATTTTAGACCTCAAGCCTCCCCTAATGGTTGGGGAGGGAAGAGCTGTAGCTTTTGATGCTGTGTTGTGGCCAGATGTGTGAACAACATCCGGACCGGTCGAATGGGCTATGATCTTCCACTCCGATGGTCAAGTGGCAATTACCTGTTCGTTCTCTGCTTTGGTGGTCATATATGGAAGGTTATCCCAGGTGGGATCTTTATGAGCCTGAATTTACCAAATGTGCATGGTCACTTGAAAGGCTACGATATGCTTATATTTTCTGTAGACCAATGGGGATAGGCATGGCTGGGAATGAATGGCTGTAGCTATGGTCTAATCGTAGAGTAACCAAAAGGACTTATTCTCCTCAACCCACTTAGGGTCCTTTTATTCCCATAGGTTGGCAAACCGTGCCCCCTCACACATGCCAGGCTCGAGAGGGGGGAATACAGCTTCTTCAGGAGTCTCCCATGGAACTAAATTGATTAGTAGTATCAACCAGGAGTAGTAGAAAGGTTTCCCCTACTCTTGGGCTTCACACACATTGTCAAGAAATTCATCAACCAGGTACTACAACCAATTAAAGCAGGCTCCTTTTTCCCATCTTCTAGTGAATCGAATTACATGGGCAGGGTCAGTCATCGCCTGAAATTTTCACATCAATTGGTAGGCAAGAAGCAGAGTTCTCATGCACATCCCTAGATTGATGATTGTATCGATTTGAAATCCTCATTTCTTGTGTGTGACATGGAACCGTTTCCGGACATCGTCAGCAATGTGGTGCTCAAATTTCTTACCAGTGTCACCCCTCAGATCGGGTCCTTGCATAGGAAGACCAGTGATCCAGTGAATTAAAGCAACATCAATTGGTATGCGGCCTTGGAGCCATAAGCACCCATCATGAATGAGCGCCGAAAGCTAAAAAACAACCTGGTTGTGATGTTGTATTGACCAAAGTGGGGGAGGCGTAGCAATTTTAAGATCCCTGATTTGGCTAATCCTTTAACCCATGTCATTGGCTCCACCTTTCAGACATCGTCTTCGAGTACTCGTTCCAAGTATAACTTTCGGGCTAATGAAGGGAAGGCATCCAAGTTCCCTAGGTCATTGTCATCAAATTTGATATGGGGGAGGGCACCGAACATATCTCCTTGCTGAGAAATTTCGTGTCGGACAAGAGGCATCTGTAGTTGGGCGAAAACTACATCAACATTAGGGGTGTGTGTGACTATTCTGCATGGCCTGACATAGGGTGGTATCCAGGTCAGTAGAGTCGCCTGCAGATCTTTTGTTGTGAGCTTGGGTGCAACAAGCAATTGTCCCTTCAATTATTTTTTAGGGTAAGACACAATCCAGGGGGATGTACGAGGCTTCTTGTCAACCCACTTCACCTGATTTAGCTTCTCTTTTCCCTTCCGTTTTACCAGGGTAGAGATGACCTCCTCTGTTTCGGGGGTTAATTCAAAAACCTCATCAGATCCTATTTCTCCAGAAGTTGTGGCAGACATAGGATCATTAGGGTTTGTAGCAGTCATCCTTGGTCGGAATATGAAATCGGCATTGCTACTATCAGACGGCGTAGTTCGCTCAGTCTTGTGGATGGAAAGTAGACATATGAGATGATATTTATCAAAGTGGCAGAGGCATGAGAATTTTGGATAGTAATTCAATCACGTAGAACTAATATTCCTCATATTATAACCTCTGAGAGTGGAAAATGGCTTGTTTAGCCTTAATTTCATTTCATCATTATGGGAATGGTAAAACATCCTTGTAAATTGCCACATTAATTGCCAATTATCCACTTTGTTGAACGGGAAGCCCGGTTTTCCATACTCCTTCTCCGTTTTAATGAATAGTTTTTTCCATCGTGGACAACACCTGTGCCTGTATCGCACGCACCCGCACCTCCAGTCTTGGAAAAAAAATTTACAATTTTCCCACCAGTGTGCAGGGGTTGCGCGCATGGCCAAGTCCAAGGCCCAAAATCCCTGTTCTTCATGGTCATTTGCTTCCATTGCTTCAAGGAAATTGTCTACATTACTAGAGCCATCAAAGTAGGGTAGTTATCTTACCTTTGAAGAAATGCAATGGAAGCTTTTTTTGACCTTAAGATACCTTAGTGTAGATACGTCATGCAACCGATTCTGCCAATTTTCTATCTCCCTGTCTGAATTAGATAATCACTCACCATATTTTTCCCAACATAACATGCCGTCAGCTGTGGGGTTAATCCAATCATCGTCCAAGGCGGTCTGTTTGTATATGTGATCGACATCCTCTTCCTCCCATATTGATTTAGTGTACCGCTCACCTTCTACTGGATCCAACGGAACTATCACCCTTGTGCCTTAATTTTCAAAGATAATGTTCCTTGTTTCTAGATTAATGATACCTCCCATGTCAATAGTCTAATCCAGACCTAAGAGCACAGGATAAGGGTCTGCGTCATCTACTATCCGGGTTACCTCAAAATCAGCGTAAACCTTAACACCCACAATATCTACCACCACCTTCATTAGTCTTCCCAACGAGATAATATTCTTCTAATTAGCCATCCATAGTTGAATAGTAGACCATTCCAACATAGTTTCTCCCATTCGTTGTCAGGTCTGCTTCGGTAGGATGTTAGCATCTGAGCCCAAGTCAAGGATAACTTGGTCCATTTTGTAGTCTCCAATTTGCACCATCATGCACATTTCTCGTCCCGTCATTTTTTTGTTTTTGTATATCTTGTTCAAAGTTTTAACCTTGGGCCATAGATAAATTTTTTCTACGCAGCTATCTATTAGTTCTTGGATATTTTCTACGACCTTCTGGTTGCATAGCAGCTTCATACATGTCTGTAGGAATGGTTTAACTACTTCGTCTACTTGTGGATCTCTCGCACTTTTGCAGTGGGCGCTTCATTTTTGGTCATCTCCCTCTGGAATTCTATAAAGGTTTCTTTCTCCTTTTTCAAGTCTAAACCTTTTGTTTTGTCTCAGCATTTAGGATTAGTGATTTAGTTTCAACCTTTTCTTCAGCTCCCTCAGTGGAAATTACATTGCGCATGATTACATTGATACATGGCCCATCTTCTTGTGGTTCGGCCTTAACCCTTTTCACATTCTCCGTAGGTGTATGTTGCTTCTTAATATCGGGAAGTTTTCAATGACATGATCGAACTACCGGCAATATCCACAATACTGGCATGTCGGGTTCGGGCAATCTCGTGTGAAATGTCCTACATTGTCACAGTTGTAACAAATCATATGTCTGCATCCTCGAACAACACTCCCCCCTCTCCCTCCTCCCCTTCCTCTTGCAAGGGATCCTCCACATCCAAAAGGAGACAGTGGTGATGAGGGGTCCACCTACACCCTGTATAAATTGCCACTATCTACCATGACGTCGAGTGTTTGGCAGTTTTTCTCATCATGACCCACAGACGAGTAGAATATGCACCACTATTATTTCAATTATGGAACATAAGCACCCAACCGTGGGTAGTGATTTGTATCATGTCTTCTCGCTACCCGATAGTCAACACACCATAGTGTAGGACTACTAGGGCCAACCATTTCCCTGGGTCGTAGAGGTCTTGGTCCCCCAGCCTATATATAATATGATAACAGCGAGCATTGATCCTTAGTGTGACTCAGCACCCTACAGCGTATGCACCAGATATCTGCGGTGGATTCCTTACCATGATCTTTTTGCAAGCTCTAAATTTATAAGTGCATTGCATCTAGCTAGTTCTGGATCTGTAGGATTGCAAATTTCATATCAACTCTTCACGTGACTTCTAATTTCATGGCTATATCTAGAGATTCCTCTTGGGAGCCGATATTTTGCTGCCCCATGGGCCCACACAAGTGTGGTAATAGCATAGCAATAAACCATTTTTTTTTCTTATCTTCGTAGACAACTACCCCATCATTGACAAACCCTTTTAATCGTTGGTCAGCTTTCCACACGGACTCTGTAGGTTCTTTCTTAAAGTCTTTTAGTTTGACTACACATTGGGTGTATAACTTAGGCTTCTCGAATTTTTGCTTTAGGGCATTATCAATATCTTGAATTGATCCATTCGCGTGCTGACCAATATATCCCATAAACCAATCCAGGGCACTTCCTTCGAAGTCTATGGATAGTTGTGCTTGTTTAATAGCATCATTGTTAATGTTTTGCGTAGTCTATACATATTATGCTACAAACTAGAATCGATCCATATCCTTGTCCACTACGCCCTTAAATATATGAAGTTTCATGTGCATGGCCATGTCATCCTCCGGTGGTGGCGAAGGAGGTTTAGGGGAATTATTACCCTTATGTGTGTTTGATGCAGGTGTGGCCGGGGGGCTGGTTCCTCCTTGCGCAACCCTTCCTTGGTTAAGATCAAATGATTCCCTTAATGGACTTTATACTGATCTCTCTCCTTCTTGATTAACCCGGTAGTATTTACTGATTCATGTCATGTTCCTACTCTGGTCGTATGTCATTCACTCGGTGTGTCCACACAGGACACCCTTTTCACTCAAAAACATCTTAATCAACAGTGGCAGGGTTCTTAGGAACTTACCTCTAAATGCCTTGAAGAACCTTCGCTCCATGTCCGAATATGATAAAAATTGATCAACCGCAAATTTTGTCACAAATCCTCCCAATATACTATCAACCCAGTGATCTACAGTTCTGGTAATCTTATTGTTAGTATTTTCTAAATGTTGGATCAACTCGGGGGTCCACTGTGTCACACGATCATCTTTCCAGCAAGTCTAGAACTCCCCCCACCGAGTGAGTCACTCTTGTAACTCATGTCTGAAGGATGTAAAGAAGATTTCGTGCACTTCTATAGAAATATACCTATTTTTCCAATTCTCTATAGACAACTTTTTTCTCCTATTCTCTTTTAGGGAAAATTCCTGAATCTTTTTTTTGAACAAATATTCTAACTTAGGTTTTAATGGCTACCAATGAACCCATGACATTATCAAATCTCTCTCTGAAAATGATCCTGGTCCTGACAATGGAACCATTTTTTGGCTTTGCGGGTTTTGACCTAGGTTCAGTTTCAAGGTTTTACAACAACCCCGTACTACTGGCCCTTTCGGCAATGGCCTACTTGTGCAGGTCAAGGTCTCACCCAAAGTAGTATGGGAGGGTTCTGGAACCAAGTTTCCGTACCCTGAGAGAGAGAGAAAATTAATTTAAGTGGGTCCTTCCAGGTCTAATAGATCTACGTTGGAGAAGACGTAACACAGAAACCCTTAACAGTATCTTCAGAATATCTTTAGAAAAGCTCATAAATCATAAAATAGTAGGCTAACAGAAGCAAAGAAACTACAGCTAACCAGATCTATGCTTTCATACTATCGCATCCACGTGCATATCAATAAATCATTTGTATTCAACAAACAAGTATATATTTTAAAAATAACACAGATCACAACCAATAATCATATCACAGAAGTACTCAACTTATCACAAAAGTCTTCTCATTCATTAATATCCAAAGCCATTCTTACATACTCTATTTACTATCCCGCGCACACAGCAGGACTCAAGATTTTCGCACACAAAACCAGCAGGAGCCCTTACTTGGACAATCAACACAAAATATCCACACGTTCGTATCCAAGCTTTATCCAAAACTTAGCCTACCTCTAGACTTGGTTTATCCAACTATTTATAGAATGCTAGCCTGCACTATCCTATGGTCTGTAAACCATGGTTTGCAAACCCTTGGTCTACCCTTTGACCCATTACATTCATTGGGGGTTTTGACCCACCTCAAGCCCCCTGTGCTAGACTAAACATGAAAAAATATTACAATACTAGACAAAATTATGGTTAGGGAACCCCGTTCCAACACTAGCCATGGAACTTTCATCCATCCTACCCTCCCTGGAGTAGCAGAAAACCTCAAAACTAACCATGGAACCATGGATGGATGGGAAATTTTTATGGAAACACATTTCAGTCTCACAATCAGCCATATCCTCAATACCAAGGCATTCCAAACATGCCTTACATGCATAATTTTCCTCAATTTTAGCAAGAGTACAAGCCAACCTACTATCAGCAACCCTCGCAACCTCCACCTCCATTACATTAACTTTTACCCTCAAGTTCTAACTTACCACCTTAGCGGACACCAAAATAATTTCATCCACCTTCTCCTACTTTGCTTCCTGCACAACCAGTCACTAACCCAAATAATAGACCTCCTCAACCAGTGAGAAACATAGAATTGCAACCTTCCCCTACTTATGTTATTACTATTGTCCCTATAAATGAAATATAGTTAAGGTCAAGGAAAATAGTCAATAAGGAGAAATCAAATATGATAATTGAAGAGGAGGATCCTCAAGAAAAATCTGAAAACACAATTCACCCACAAATAGAAAATAAAAAAGATGAATAAGATGAATAACAATCAAAAGAACCTCCTTACCCGGAAAGATTGCTTGTTAAAAAAACTAAGACTCCGAGAAAATATGATTTTGAAACTGAAATTTGGAATGTTTTCATAAATATACCCTTATTACAAGCTATTAGGGTCATTACTCTCTATACAAAAATGATCAAGGATCTCTATAACAAGAAGCCAGGACAAAAGAGGAATAAAAATCAAAATTTTAAGGTAGTAAGTCAAATAACAAAAATGATATCTGATTTACCACTAAAATACAATTATTTGGGAAATCCTGTGGTATAAATAGAAATTAACGGCACACTTTTACCAAACACCATCATAGATTTGGGGGCAACTATCAACGGCATGACAATAGACACTATGGCATCATTACATCTACAAGGAGTTAGTCCTACATCTATAACGCTTTAAATGGCCAATAAGTCTTTTATCAAACCTATGGGGATCTTAGAAGACATATTAGTGACCATAGCTTCCTTGAAATATCCTATGGATTTTGTCGTGATCTCTCCAAAAACCTCAAGACTAGGACATCTAGTTGTTTTGGGACAACCACAGTTGGCCACTGATGATGCAGTCATTGGGTGTAGGAATGGAGAGATGATCATTTCTAATGGATCACATAATCAAACTGTGACTATTTTTCCACCTACTAAAATGGTTGTTGTAGTACCCCTCTGGTTGGAAAGGCCTTATGGGGATGAATATTGCATGTTTCCCCTATTAACTATATAATAGTCATGGGGATTACAAGAACAATTAGAAGATCATGTTTTACAACATTTTTTGTTTTACATTACTTGCATCAATTGTCCTATCACTTTTAAAGGATATCGACATGTTTTTAGCAATGAGTTTCAAGAAAATTTTCACCCATCTGTATTTGCATCATTCACCATGGAAACACTGGAAGGTAGCAATGAAGAAAACATTGATCCTATTGAAACTGATGACGAGAAAAAATTGTACATTGGCAATGATTTAAGTGCATAATTGAAACACCAAGTATTGAACACGGTTCAAAAGAAGTCAAGAGAATTCACTTGGTACTAATTTGACATGAAATTTATTGATACAGGCACATGCCTACACCATATCTATACAAATGATGAAATTAGACCTGCTAGGGAGCCTCAAAGGCATATGAACCAAAATTTGAAAGATATAGTTAAAGAAGAATTGCAAAAACTCCTGAGTGCAGATTTCATATATCCTATTTATGATAGTAAATGAGTATCACCATTGATGGTTGTTCCAGATAAAAATGGGAAATGGTGAATATGCATAGACTATATGGAGCTGAACAAGGCGACCTTGCGGGATTATTTTCCTTTACCATTTATTGATCATGTACTTAATACATTGTTTGGGAAAGCTTATTTTTCTTTCTAGATGGGTATAATGGATATAACCATTTTTAGATAGCCCTGAAGGATCCAGAGAGGACCACTCTACCTTCCCATGGGGTACATATTCCTATCGTGTTCTTTGTTTTGGTTTATTTAAAGCTCCAGCCACATTTCAACGAGCTGCGTTGGCTATCTTTTCTGATTTGGTCCATGATTGTGTAGAAGTCTACATGGATGACTTCACAATATATGGGGATGATTTTGACCAAGCCTTGGAAAATTTGGAAAAATTATAGATCCATTGTCAAGAAGCTCAATTGGCCCTTACCAGTGTTAAATGAAAGATGATGCAAACTAAAGGGATTCTCTTGGGGCATCACATATCGACAAAAGGGATAAAAGTGCATCCTATGAAAATAAAGGTAATATAACATATCCCAATTCCCATAATACAGAAAGAGGTAAAAAGTTTCTTGGGATATGTACAATACTATAGACGATTCATTGAACATTTTACTAAAATTGCAGCACCAATGTATAAATTTCTTTCTGAGGATGTTGAATTTTTATGGGACACTAACTATGAGAATGCTTTCTAGGAACTTAAGGATAAACTAACAACTGCTCTAGTATTGAGAGGGCCTGACTGGTATTTCCCATTTGACATCTGTGCAAATGCATCTGACACTTCCCTTTGAGCTGTGCTGGGTCTAAGGGAAGATCACTCTCCTTACGCTATATATTTTTCTAGAAAGAATCTCTCACCGACTAAATTGAACTATACAGTTATTGAAAAGGAATTGTTAGCAGTTATTCATTATATTAGCAAGTTTGGACATTACATTACCATTTATGAGACTTTTGTCCATACTGATCATTCTCCCATTAGATTTTTAATGAAAAAATCTATTAATAATGGAAGAATTACTACATGGTTTCTTTCAATGCAATAATTTAACATTACTCTGATTTACAAGCGTGTGAAAGACAACTTGGCTGTTGATTTCTTATACTGAATGAAAATCGCTCAAGAAACAGTTTCAACATCAATCTTGAATGAATTTCCATATGATAACTTGTTTGCAATATTGCCTCTTACCCCCTGGTTCGATGATATGGATAATTACCTGGTAATAGGAAAATTTCAACAAAATATTTCTACCAGGGAGAAACATAATAATGTTCAGCAAAGTGCAAATTATTCCTAGATATATGGGGACATATTCCGCACAAGACCTAATTTGATTATGAGAAGGTTTGTGCGGGAATATGATATGTTCAATGCACCAATGTCTTGCCACAAGGAGCCTTGTGGAGGGCATTTTGTAGATAAAGGAACATCTTACAGAGTCCCACATGAAGGATACTATTGGTCCAAATTTTCAAAGATGCCAAAAAGTTTGTCTCGAGTTGTGATGCATGCCAGCAAATGGGGAGACCAGTTCCAATAGATGGGATGCCTCTCCAAACATAGATATCAATAGAACCGTTCAAAAAATGGGCATTGGATTTTGTAGGACCCATTTGTCCCATATCAAAGGAAAAGATATATTTTGGCTTGCACTAATTATGTAATAAAGTGGGTGGAGGTAAATGCTTTGTATTATTCTTCCAAGAAAGCAATGGTGTATTTCCTTTCTCAAGACATATTCACCCATTTTGGGGTGCCTAGGGAAATTTTTGTTGACCAAGGTGTTAGGGCTTCTTTGTTTCCCAAGGCCGAGAAAGGAAACCAAAGAGGTAACCACAAACCAACTTTAGAATTCGTATATAACCCTACCAAATCAAAGAGGGTTCTCTCTATATCAACCTCATAGACAATGGAAATGAAAGGAGAATATAAGGGTTTTAGGCTAGTTATTAGCTTAATATGGTTTGATTAGGTTTTGTTGGATAAGAAGCATGAGCCTTAGGAACTAGACCAAGTATTTCAAAATTTTAGTTACAAACATAGAATGATGCAAGGTGGGTGTAGTCAGTGGCACAAATTGAAATTTTCATTGTAGTGTGCTGAGGAGGAAGTCATGTAGAAGGAGTAAAATCAGCATACATGTATGAATTCATTTACTTAGAAGATAAAAACATTTACATGAAAATCTCAGATAAAAGAGAGCATATGAGGCAATGTGTCCAGTTTAAAACTTATTAAATTAATACAAGAAGAAGATAGATGGCTACTTGAACAACTTGATCATCAAATGCATGAGAAAAATGGAGAAAAACACTATAGCTAACCACATCACAAGAATCCCATAAAAATAGCTTCAACTACCTGTAAATTACTTCTGCAAATAGTCAAGTACATTAATGCCAAAAGAGTGTGAAATTCAAATATCCAACCATCTCAATGACTTGATTTTGAGTACATATAGAAAACAAACAATAGTCCACATCTAGGGGTTGAATCCTAATCCATAGCAACTAATTAATGAATCTAATGACTCATTTCCTAATCCTAGGGCAGTTAGAAACAACTTTCCCCTTTTTTACGTAACTGATTGAGCTTTTCTCTCTAGGTATTAATCATAAGATTCTTTACAAATATGACCATTTAAAAGAATATTAATCAACAAACAACATCATGAGCTAGCTATTACATTTACCGAGTTTACCTTTGACCTCCACGTGTAATTAAAATTTTCCAACACAAAAACACAACAAATGTTTCCCAGAAATGCAACAAGTCTAGAAAAAGCGTAGCAAGTTTTTTGGAGAGGGTTTGGAGGCCTTCCCAGGTGAGTTTTTTGCTGAAAAAGTTTGATCCAGATTAATCTAGGAACCCAATAATATACAAAAATATACATAAACATAGAGATGCAACATAAATAAAACTTCATTTCATTCATATCATATAACAGAAATATTATTACAGACATAATGGAAGTAAGCTTATCTCTCAGAAGAGAGTGGCAACTACAGGCGTCTGAACTGTGTCACAATGATGCTCGAAGGCCTATTTATTGTTGAGAAACAATGGAAACCCCTAAAAATCTAGAAACCTAACCCTAGGAGATGAAGTGCCAAAACTATGGGCCTCGTTTTGGTAAATTGGTACATCAACTTCCCGGGGACATAACTTTGGCATATGATCTTTGTTTTAGGCACTCAATAACTCATTAGAAATATCTATATGATCACTACAACTTTTAACATGAGAAAAATTGAAGGAAATTAAATGTTGCTGCTGGTTCTCTCCAACAAATGTCGTTTAGTATCTTAGAACGGCTCCCGAAGTTGCCGTGTAGGGTAGCCCTGTCTTGAGTTTGTGGCCACAATATTCTTCTTTTGCTGTGGGTGAATTTTAATGAAAATAAATTTCCTGGTTTGAGAAACAATCTTATTGTGTTTTTTTTTAGTAGTCAAAGAGACGGTAGGAGGTGGTACTACCTCCAGTATCCTGTATGATTTATTTCCCAAAGTAATAAAAATAGAATGAGGCCTAGACTCATATACAACATGTCACTTCCACAAGTATGCTGGCCCAATAATACATCAGACACATCAAGAGGAGAAACATCACACAGTACCTCATCTGTGAATGGATTCAGGTTGTACGGAAGGTGAAAGTACTGGCAGATGCATATATATCTTCCTTGGTCAAGCCACTCAATGGTATACTACTGCGGGTGTGGTATGGTTAGTATGCCGAGCCGCTTCGTGACCTCTACTAAAATGAGGTTCTTTTGGCTTCCTCTATCAACAAGGAATTGTAGTAGAGAACCCATCACCCACATCTGTGAATGGAAGAGGCACTCCCCCTCCTTTGGATCCTTAGGTTCCTCCCTCTAGAGCTTGGTGGTGGAAAAAATGGCACTGGGATCTACATCAATGATATTCTTCCTTTTTTCATCGCCCTTGTCTAGGTCAAACTCAATATCAAAACATGCATCTGATTCAGATGCCTTCAACTCAGCCAATAGTGACTGTTTGGCCTGACAGTCATTTGTGTTGTGAGTGGGTCTATTATGAAATTCACACCACTTCCCCATGTCCTTGTTTCGATTTGTAGTGTTGTTCTGAGTTGCCTTGATTTTTTTTTGCCCCTTATTCTGCGGTTCGGGGGTGTCTTTTCCTGACTTCAGATTCAAGGATCCAAGGTCTCGCTTCTTCTACTTAAATTTATTATCGATCTTAGTGGCATGGAGATATTTCGTGCCAAGCAAGGTAATGTCTAGGAACTCCATTTCCTCCCGAATGTATCTGTGAAAAAAACTATGGTAATTGAGCACCAAATGTATCTCTAAATATTTAATTCCCAACTTTATGCACAGGGTATGGAACAAATTCGCTACTTCATTCACATCTTGATCCCTTTATTGATGCAGTGTGGTCCTTTGGATGTACTTGTCATCATAGCTCCCCAAAGGGTAATATTGTTCCTTGATGGCATCTCATAATGAGTTCCAAGTGGGTGTGACTGAGAACAGAGAGGGTTCCCTATTGTCCTTCTTCTCACAGAAGGTTTCCCACGATTCTTTGACATGGGGGGTAGCTTCAAGGAGTGCAAAAGTAATATTTTGTTGGTTGCAAAAATCATGGACCAAGAAATTCCCTTCCAGAAAATTCAACCATCTATATATTCCATTTACATCGATCTGGCCTTCAGATATAGCAATGTCAAAGTTGACCTGTACCTTGAAAGAAGAGACACGTCTAGAGTGGCTGTTGGATGTAGATGCATCGCCGATGGGTAGCCGTTGAAGGATCTCGACAAAGCTATCCATAATTTCATTTCCTTGTTTCTCGAGGGCCTCCTCAAGAAATAAGTTGATAGGATCTACTGCTCCCTCTTCCTTCTTTTCTTCTGCCATGAGAGGTTGTCGGGGTTTGCGAGGCTGATCTTTCAAGGGTTCAACTAGACCAATCCCTAACTCCTTATACCCTGACCTTGTTGGGGACATGCAAAGAAAAATAGAGAAGGAGCAGAACACTCTGACACCACTGATCTAGATTTATGCAAGAACACAGTAAAACATAAATAAAAATAAACACGAAGATGCAATGGAAATAAAACTTCAGTTCATTCATATCATATAACGAAAATATTCTTACAGACATAATGGAAATAAACTAGCTAGGGCGCAGGTAACTTACCTTTGAGAATAGATGTGGCAGCTACATGCCTCTAAACTGTGTTAAAATAAGGGTTGAAGGCCTATTTATTTTTGAGAAATAATGGAAAACCCTAAACATCCAAAAACCTAACCATAGGAGAGGAAGCACGAAAACTATGGACCTCGTTTGGGTAAACTGGTACATCAACTTCCTGGGGATGTAACTTTGGCATATGATATTTTATTTGACGTGTTCAATACCTTGTTAGGAAGAGCTATTTGAGGAATAATACTTTTTACATTCTTGGTTTTCCCCAAAAAATGTCATTTAGGGCCTCAAAATGACTTTGGAAGTTCAGGACTTGACAAACTACTAAAAATAGTAAGTTGTGTTGAAACCGAAAAACTGAAAGAACCGATTGTGGGGGTCCAAATCGAATAGGTGGGTGGACACCAATATCCACCTTGATCAAAGGTATGGTTGGAAAGCTGAATATTTCTACTACACAATGGATTCATCAAGCACTACAAACATTGGCTCCAAAAACGCAGCAACTACCTTGAAAAAGTGGCAGAAAGGTGAAAAATAGGCATTGCTTGACCATTTTATGAAAATTTATGAATTTCAAAGTGTCCCCAAGTACTTTTATGACATCCTTATGCCATATTATACCTCTACGTGCTTGAATTTATGCATTTAGACCTCCTCAGAAAAAGTGCAACAACTATTTGTTGTGTTTTTGGGTAGTGAGATTTTTGGATTTTTTGTAAAAATAGGGGTCAAATATGGAATAATATCTCTTTACCCATAAACATTTTTACAAACCTGGGAGAGGTTTTTGTAGATAATTTTTTTTTGAAGAAAAAACCCTCTCATGTTTTTAAAATTCATTCCCATATTCTTCGAAGCAATGCCACAAAACAATGACTACAAAAAGAAATTAAATTGGAGAATTTGATTTTTTCAAATAGGCTTGCAAGAAATTTTAATATCTCCCAATATATAAAATATGTGTCTAAACGGAAGGATTTTATTGTGGCTGGCTATGTCCTTAACAATAACCTCTTTTTGTTTTCGAAAATTCAACTTCATTTGGTGAGAAACCTCCCTTGGAAATGATGACCAAAAATAGAGTCAAAAGCACAACAAATTTCAAAGGAGAGAAATTAGAGGAAGGGGGGTAGAAAAAATTCTAAGAAAATTATGGGGGCTAGGGATATGTTTAGGAAGGCAATGGAGGTGGAATTTCACAATTTTAGTGAGGAAAGAGGGGTAAAAATGGGAAAACACAACCCTAGTCCAGAACCGCAACAACTAGCTAACGTTGTGAGGGTAAATGATAAAATGAGTGAGGTTGATTGTGGGGATGGTGGGAAGTGATTGATGAGGTCAATTATGGATTTTAATGCTAAGAAATAGGAGGAATTTCCTATAAAGTGAAACAAAGCCCATGGAAATGCAAAAACGCACGAAAATCACAATGAAACCCTAGCCAAGGATTTTAATCACTTTTCTGAGGAAATTCACCGCATCAAGGGTTTGTGAAGGCTCCACTTAATTTTTTGGATATTATTTGAAACATTGATATGAAAATTAAACCTATTCTTTCCCCCTTATGCTCCCAAAATCAAAGTGCAGTAACCCCGCCAGAAGCGCATCAAAAACACAACAAATTTGATAAACTAAGAAATTGGTAATGGAATTTGAACTTCTAACGGTTGTGACAAGTTTTACAATGGCATATAGGAGATCTTGAAGCTTTGGAAGGATATAATGAAGTCTTGAAATGATTTATTCTCCTTTATAACTCAAAAAACTCAATTTTGGCTGGATGAAAACATGACATCATGTGTACTTTTGAGAAAATGACTATTGACTAATTTAACATGCAACATTATTTATTCAAAAGGAAATTTTAACTTGATTTTTTTTTTCCCTAATTGCTAACTCCCATGATGGTGACCAAAATGGATGACATGACTCCCTTGTTTGATTTTGATGACTGATATGATGATGACCATCAAATATGAATCCTAGACCACAACCTAGATGATGACCCACTAACTCTTTTGATGACCTAGGATAGGGGAAAATTACGTGATGATGATGGATGATGGTGACCTTGAACATCCAGAGAGAGTAGCAATAAACTAGAAAATAACCAATGACCATATGATAGCAAAGAGATGTCAAATTTAATTTCAAAATATAAAAATTTGACCCTAATACCTTATCAATCACAAGGAAAGCGTACATTTTATCACTGGTGACTCTTAGACACTAACATTAGCTCCAGCTAGGGATGATAGCTCCTTTCAGAGGTTTGAAGAACACCATAGACCAAGTCTCCTTATTCATTGGGAAATGTCATCACTTCAGCTACAATCTTCAAACTGACTCAAATTAAACTGAAAACTGAACTGTACCATCAAGTGAAATCTCAACTGGAAACTGACATTGAAAAAGATTCTCAAAATTTTGAGCTTATTCATCACACCTTACCTACTATAACTGATCCATAAATAATCTAATCAAGTGAAGTCGAAGATCCAATGTAAGAAATCAAGTAAATGACTACTTGACTAATGCTTGTATTCAACTACACCAGGCATAATGAAAGATTGAGTAAATGGCATCTCAAAATGAAGCCTGAGTCCAAAAACTATGTTGCTGAAAAAAACAAACTCCACCTTTTCTGATGCTTGCAAAATACTGCACAAGGGGTCTTGAATATCATGAAACCTTACATCTTATTGATCAGAAGAAGGAGAAAGGTAAAAATAATTTGTAATCAATTGTTGTTTTCTTTCAGGACTTTTCTCCAAATGAATGACAACAGTTGGTCTATCATCCTCCAAATATGGAATTTCATCTATGAGTGTTTTTTCATGTAAATCTGCATTGAGAGTTTGTGGGGTAGTATAATCAAAAGATATTTGAACATGATCATTGTTAAGACATTCTTCCATAATAGACATAGTAAGATGTAGGTCTACATTAGATATCTTTTCAATTTCAGTGGCTTGTGCTACATTCTCACATTCTTGAGAATAAGAATGATTAAAAGGATCTAGAATCTGCCTTTTTTCCATTAGTTCCTCAGAAGAATCATATAGAATTTGATTATCTATTTCTTCTTTTCCTTGCTGATTTGAAATATGCTGAACAGGTACATCATTAAGATTTAGAAAAGAAACTTGCTGCTCATTACTTTTGAACTCAATGGATGAATGATGACTCTCAGGAATCTTAATGCAAACGAAATCAGAATCAAGTTCTTCATCAAGGAGTAGAGGACAACATAAATGGACATTATCATCTGTATATTTTGCACTAAAATAAAGGCATGAATGTTGGGAATTACCATCAACTTTAGGAGATGGAAGATCATTGTCATATTTTGAAGAATTCTACTCAAGTTTTATGTCATGTAGGGTAGAATCCATGATCTTCTCACGGTGGTCAAAAGGTTTCTCATTAGAATCATCTAAGAGTTTATCATCCGTAAACTGTTCATCTTCATCTTCATAAATTCTCAAAGTGATCACAATAATCCTCAATAAAAAGCAAAGAAGGATAGGTTTATATATACTTCTCAAAAAATATTGAGTTAAAATATTTGAGAGAATAAATACAAGTAGGAGGACAGATTTCATACCAAAGGTGTGCTCTTATTCTAATGTGATCATGAACATCTGCATTAAACAATCTTCGTGAAAATGAATCCTTAGCTTACGCACATGTATACGAAATATTATTAAATTAAGTGTAGCATCATCACCTTTTCCACCTTTGAATTTTGGCAAGTATGTTTGACAATGTAGTTGAGGAATACGATTTGGAAAGCCTCAAACATGATTTAAATGCATAGGAACATATCTTATGGACTAAGAACTCCTCATGATTTCTGGATCCTATTGCAACTGAAGTCTTTGGATTAGGTTGGAGTCACCACGGGGTTGTGACTTGGTCATATTATCTTTTATTGGCACGTGTATGATACCTCGTTGGAAATATCTCTCTAAGGACACCAATTTTTTTTGTGATTTGGTTCAACTCCCTAGATAAATCATGCCCAAAAAATGTCGATTAGGGCCTCATAACGGCTCTGGAAGTTTCAGACTTGAAAAATGCTAAAAATAGTAATTAAGAAAACATATGAAACTAAATAGGTCGAATAGGAGGGTGGCTACCAATACCCACCTGGATCAACCAATGGAAATATATTTCTTTAAGCCAATAGTGTCCCCTTCCCCATAATATCAATCCATTCATGATAAGGTACTGTGTGATGTTTTTCTCCTTGATTCTCATGATGTTTTATTAGGCTGCCAATACTCGTGGATTTGTCATGTTGAGGAAGTGTCTAGACCCTAATATATTATTATTAATTTGGCGAGAAAAATATATAAGATACTGCAGGTAGCCTCGACTACCACCATTTCTTTGAGCCCCACTAAGAAATGCAATAAGATCATCTCTCAAACCAATAAATTTGTTTTCTTCTTTATTCACTCTCAGAGTCGGGGGAAGATTGTGGCCACATCCATGGCCCCTAGAAAGGATTCCTATGTGGAGTATAAGAAAGTTGATAAGGTTGTGAAATATTAGCAGGACATATTCTCCTCACCCACAAGGGTAACCTTGCATTGTCAAGTTAATAATTCAATTGATTTGGCTCCTACAACACCTCCACCCAATGGGCCAATATACCACTAATATTCTAGAAAATGAGGAAATCAAGTGACACATCTAGGAGTTGCTACAGAAAGGGCACATGTGACTAATTTTCTCACCTTATGGGAGCCCAATTGTACTCGTATATAAGAAATATGTGCCCTAAAGACTCTATATTCATTGTAGAGAACTAAATAAAATCATTTTCAAGAGAATATACCTAATCCCGTAGATTGATGAAATTCTTGACCATCTCAAGGGGACCAAGTGCCTCACTAATATGAATTTGATGTTTGGTGACCACCAAGTTTAAATAGAACCCAAATATATATGGAATACTTCCTTCAAATACAAGGAGGATCTCTTTGAGTGGTTGGTCATGCCCATCAAGTTGAAAAATTCCAATGAAAATTTTATGAGGCTGATAGGTGAAATAGTTTGGCCTCTCACCAACTATTTTTGGTTATATATCTGGATGAAATACTCATATTCAACCAGAGTTAGGAATATCACTTACTACATATTAAACGAGTCCCTCAAACCCTGCAGCAGCACAAACTATGTAGCAACTTCGAGAAATGCTCCTTTGCATGTACTAGGTCCAATATCTCGGGTACATAATTAATGAGAAAGGCATGCATGTGGATATAAATAAGATAAAAGTCATCTGGGATTTACCAACTTGGAAAATTGTAACAGATCTTCACATATTTTTGGGCCTTACTAATTTCCATCGAAGGTTCGAGATCAGGTTATCTGATATCACTTGGCCTTTGAGTCAAGTTACCAAGGGCGTAGAAAAACCAATTTTTTTTTATGATTCATAATAGAAGGAATTATGTAAGCTGAAACACTACCTTTTCTCTATGTGAGTACTCAAATTACTAGACCTACAAGGGGATTTGAAATTGATACATGTCTTTCTAACTATGGTATTGGTGCAATGCTCAGCAAGGAAGGCTGTGGAATTTTTAGGTCCCTATATTATTATTATAGTCCCAAATTATTGTTAATGTAACCTCCTTATTGTTATTTTTGTACCCCTGTAACCCCCATATTGTTATTATTGTGCCCTTAAATTATTATTGTTAGGTCGCCTAGGATTACATTGTGGCCCCATGGACTCCTATATATAGAAAAGAGGTTTTTTCATTTGTATCATCCAAGCATTGTTAATTCATGCAATTTATTGGAGGTTTCCCCTTGAAGTGGCTTATTTCTAAGGCGTTGATATATTTTTTCTTCTATTTTTGGAGCTGGTTTCATAACATTAGGTATCAAAGCTTTGGATTCTAGGGTTTCGTTGCTCCAAATAGGTCATCGTGGAATTTTTTCTATAAATTTTTTTCTACAAAGTTTCAGAAGCTAAAAGTCTTAGGGCACAAAGTTAAAATCCTGAGAAAAATCATCGCAAAATTTCAAAGCTTGGTTTGCAATATTTTCGGAGATATGGGCTATGGAAGTTAGGGATTTTTTAGGCTCCTGAATTTCATCGTAAAGAAGTGATCATGGGAAAATATTCATAACTCTCTTTCTGAGCATCAGATTGGAATTCTGTAAAAAGTGCCTATAATTACATGGACAGTAGTGTCTTTTCTATAAATTTTAGAGCCGAATGAGGAAACAATGACACGTGGCAATTCATACAAGTTCGCTCTACTGAACCAGTCCATAATTAGGTCATTGTGGGAGATTTGACATAACATTGCCTTCAAGAATCCAAATTAAGTCAGACCTATGGCATTCAAAAGTGGATTCAGAGGGCTACTGTAGGGCCAAATTTTAGATATTTAAGATCCAAAATCATAGAGATAATTTAGTTTCAATATTGAGCTCCTCCAAAGCAAGAAAAAGGTGTGTATTTTTTTTTTCCGAATTGCATAAGTCTTGTGTAAAAATTCAATTTGAAGTGATTCCAAGGGTCTATTGAGCATATATTTCAGTATTGGGTTCTAAAATGCCTCCTAAAAAGAATTGAACACCCACTAAGCCCTTAGAATACTCTACTATGACTCATGAAGATGAAGAATTGCAACATGATATATCAAAATTACAAGAGCAAGTGCACCAAATTTTTCTCTCACAAAGAGCAACAAAAAATGAAATGGAAGTTTTGAAGAAATGCGTGGAAGTGAAGATGGATGGTTTGAAGAATAATGTGTATGGTTCAATGAAAGGCGTGAAAGCTAAGATGGATGGTGTGGAAGCTAAGATGGAGGACATAGAAGAAAAAATGAAAAAAAAAACATGGAAATCATGAAGAATGATCTAAAAGCTTGCATGGAAGGTTTGACAAAGTTTATACAAGAAATGATTCCTAAAGGCAAAAAGGTAGTAGAGGAAACTCATGATGAGAAAAAAATACACGTTAATCATGATTTCATAAGCTTGAATGTTAGACTGAAGAACCACCATATTCCAAAGATGGACATGAGAAAGCTTGATGGCAAGGATCCCATAACATGGATACTACAGATGAAGCAATATTTTGATCTCAATAATGTGCAAAAGACACAAAAGGTACGCATTGCAACTTTTCATTTTGAACAAAATACATTCATATGGTATCAATGGCATTGCTCCCATAAAAAAATTGTCACTTGGTCAATTCTTACAGAGGAAATGATAGCACATTGAAGGCATTCGGGGATGAAGAAAAA
Organism: Pinus albicaulis; assembly: GCA_034641835.2. Classification (NCBI taxonomy): domain Eukaryota; kingdom Viridiplantae; phylum Streptophyta; class Pinopsida; order Pinales; family Pinaceae; genus Pinus; species Pinus albicaulis. Next base: position 1,692,630,187 of record CM076578.1, read on the forward strand.
TTGAATGTAAAATTATGGCGACAAGGAAGCCTACCACTCACATCTACAAAGATGGAAGTGTTGCTACTCCTAGAATTCCACAACCTACAAGGTTGACACCACAAAAATTGGAAGAAAAAAGAGAAAAAGGGCTTTGCTACAGTTGTGATAGAAAATACACTAAAGGTCATAAGTGTGCTGAGAAGAAATTACTTTACATAGATTGTGAAGAGGAAGAAGAAAATGAACAAGAAGAGGATATACACCAGGAACCAACCCAAGAAGAGGAAGAAATGAGTCCGACCATATCATGTAATGCATTGGAAGGAATTACCACTCCTCAAACTCTCAAGATAGAAGGACATATCAAGAAGAAAAAGGTAATAGTGTTGATTGATTCAGGTAGCACCCATAATTTTATTCATTGTAAGGTAGCCAAGGAATTGAATTATTTCCTATACCTAGCACCAGAATGTCAAGTGATGGTTGCAAATGGAGGAACTATAAATTGCTCTGGAAAATGCCATAATATCAAGCTAACCATGGGGGAATATGTATTGACTAGTCCAATGCTTTCCATTCCTATGGGAGGTGCTGATGTTGTACTAGGAGTACAATGGTTACAATCTTTGGGGAGGGTAGCTTTTAATTTTCAAGAACTTTTCTTGAAATTTTTTTCAGAAGGAAAGGAAGTCGAATTACGGGGTATTGAAGGGAAGCCGGGAAGGATAATAAGCTCTAATGTCATGACAAAGCTTCTAAAGAAATAACAACGAGGCGTAATTGCACAATTATGCTCACTAGAAGTTCCAACATCAAAATCGTCTATTTCTACAGATCTCCAACAAGTCTTGGACAATCATTCCAAGGTGTTTGAAACTCCCAAAGGACTCCCACCTATTCGTGATCATGATCATGCTATTCATTTGATTCCAGGAAGTGTTCCTCCAAACATCAGGCCTTATAGATATCCTTATGTCCAAAAGAGTGAAATTGAACTTATGATTGCAGAAATGTTAGAGGCAGGTATAATTCAACCTAGTCAAAGTTCTTTCTCTGCTCCTGTAGTATTGGTACACAAGAAGGATGGATCATGGCGCATGTTTCCAGATTATAGGGAGCTCAATAAGCTCACCATTAAAGATAAATTTCCCATTCCTGTGATTGATGAATTATTGGATGAATTACATGGAGCAATTTATTTTACCAAGTTGGATCTTCGTTCAGGATATCATCAAATTAGAATGAGGAATGAAGATATTCCAAAAACAGCATTTCGAACTCATGAGGGTCATTATGAATTTTTGGTCATGCCTTTTGGCCTTACCAATGCACCTTCTACATTTCAAGGGTTGATGATTTCCATTTTCAAACCCTTCCTTAGAAAATTTGTGCTAGTATTTTTTGATGATATACTAATCTATAGCAGGTCTTGGAAGGATCATGTTGAACATGTTGACAGGGTGCTCAAACTATTGCAGGAGAAAAAATTATATGCAAAAACATCCAAATGTTTCTTTGGAGTAGAAGAGGTGGAATATTTGGGTCATATTGTATCTCACGAGGGTGTTAAAGTAGACCCTAACAAAATTAAAGCCATTAAGGAATGGAAAGTCCCCACAACCATAAAGCAGTTGCGAGGATTTCTCGGGTTAACAGGGTATTATCGCAAGTTTGTTAAGAATTGTGGGAGAATAGCAGCACCTCTAACAACATTATTGAAGAAAGATGCATTTTCATGGACTCCTGAAGCAACTAAGGCCTTTGAACATCTTAAAAAGGCAATGTGCCTAGCACCGGTCTTAGCTACGCCAGACTTCACAAAAACATTTATTGTGGAATGTGATGCCTCAGGAAATGGAATTGGTGCATTTTTAATGCAAGAAGGAAGACCCATTGCTTTTGAAAGTCGTCCAATCAAAGGAAAGTATTTACAGAAACCTATTTATGAGAAGGAAATGTTAGCAATACTGCATGCACTAAAGAAATGGCGAACATACCTAATGGGAAGACACTTCAAGGTAAAAACTGATCATGATAGTCTTAAACACTTTTTGGAACAAAGACTATCTTTAGAAGAGCAGCAAAAATGGGTCACAAAGATGTTGGGTTATGACTTTGAAATAATCTACAAAAAGGGAAGCTAAATGTTGTTGCAGATGCACTCTCAAGAAAGAATGAAGAGGTGGAAGCATTGCTTTGTGCCATTTCTATTATCCAACCAGATTGGATAACCGAAGCAAGAGATGAATGGAAGGAGGACGAAGAAGTGTGGACACTCATTCAAAAGTTGCAGCAAGATCCTAGTACATCTGATACATTTAGTTGGAAAAATGATTCCTTATGGTACAAACATCACTTATATCTTTGTAAGAATTCCCAACTAAAACAAAAGATTCTTTTGGAATTGCACACTTCTCCTTTAGGAGGACACTTAGGATTTTTAAAAACTTACCACAGGGTGAAGAAAGAATTTTTTTAGGATGGCCTTAAATCTGATATTCAAAAGTTTGTGGTGGAATGTTTGGTTTGCCAACAAAATAAAGTTGAGACAATTAAGACCCCGGGTCTTCTACAACCTTTATCCATTCCAAGTCAACGTTGGGAGGAGATTTCAATGGATTTTATCACAATTTTACCTAAGTCCAAAGGAAGGAGTGTCATCATGGTGGTAGTTGATAGACTTACCAAGTATGCACACTTTTGTGCATTATCTCATCCATTTAAAGAAAGTATAGTTGCTACTGCATTTATGGAAACAATTCAAAAGCTACATGGAAACCCGAAGATTATTGTAAGTGACAGAGATCCCATTTTTATAGGAAATTTTTGGACAGAATTATTTTCTTGTTTGGGTACTCAACTAGCTCATAGCTCATCTTATCATCCCCAATCCAATGGTCAAACGAAGATAATGAATAAATTTTTGGTAGTATATCTTCATTGTTTTGTATCTAATAAGCAAGCACAATGGGTCGAGTGGTTACCTCTCACTGAATGGTGGTATAACATGTCCCTCCATATTGCAGCAAAAATGACCGCATTTATGGCACTTTATAGATATCATCCACCATCCATCACCTCTTATTTAAGGGAAAACTATAGGGTTCAAGCAGTGGAGGATCACATCGAGCATTAACAAGAAGTTCTCCAAATTTTAAAGGATAACCTAAATTTGGCTTAAAATCGAATGAAACAATAGGCAGATCAACATTGCAGTGAGAGAAGTTTTGACGTGGGAGATTGGGTATTTTTACGACTACAACCATGTTAGTGTTAGTTTTTTCATACTGCCATCAGCGATCAAAATTACTCTTTTGCATTTTCATAGTAGGAGTCCCATACTATAAATTTTGATCATTCCATTAGGTCATGGATTAATTGATGGTAGTGGTCTTTCATCAGTTTCCCTCATATGAACACTTGCTGATTCTCCTCTCTATGGTCTTCAGTCATGACTCACTTTCACTCCGTAATTCATGTTATTAGGCCATAGGGTTGGTCTCATTAGGTTCTAGGGTCTCATCATGGTCAAACTAATGAGCCAAGTGTCAATAAATATCAGCAAGGACATGAGGATGCCTAATAAACTCATAAGCATGGTATCTATAAAAATCAACAAGTTGTTCTTTCAGCTGGATGTAATTTTCACCTCAAAACATGTTTTGAGGTGAAAACATGATACTTTGATTTTAATATTATTTCTTATGTAATTTTATGTCTTCATATGTAATAAGTTGAGCTTCAGAAGCTGTTATTTCTACAAAGGCACCACCCTGATTTTCAGAGGTGTTCTTCACAATATTTTCACTATAAATCACATTTTTAATATGTTCATCAGAAGGAGCCCGAAAATATCTTTCCAACGGTATATCACACTCCAAAAACTGACTTCTGGATTGGAAGATATGTGTAAATGAAGAAAAGCCACTCAAAAGCCTAAACCTCGCCTTTATTCATTTTGGCCCTTTAAACTTTATAATATTTACTTATGTATTTTCCCTTTATTGAAAAGTTTGTTTCATTGAAACATCCTACAATCTCCGATGCGATCACATTTTATCACAATTTTCCATGGGCCGCTGATCGCATACTTCCGATTGAAAACTTGTGATGCAATTGACCCACCCCTGATACCTCCGATCGCATCATCGCATCACAAACTTCACAGTTCCATCGCAGTCATCGCCCGATCACTCCCCTTCAGGCGATGCGATATTTCTTCGTCGCATCACATGATTCCAAGTCTTCACCCATCCCTTAAACCGTCTCCTCATTTCCTCCGATGCGATTGCACTGCCTCTTATCCAATCGCATCGCGACTTCGCAATCAGCATTTTCCCACAAAATCTTCAAAACCCTCTCCCCTTCTGCTGTGATTTGCGATTACGATTGTCCCCCAGTCCCACCAAGAAAGCCTTCCGCTCTTTTCAAAATAAAATGGGCTTTTTCCTGTGTATTTTTTCCATTTTGTTTTAAAAAGGACTTTTCCCCCATCGCATCACAAGTTTTCACTGCATCGTTCCATTATGTAATACACCTGCTCCCCTTCCAATTTGCAATTGCGATTCCTCTTGGTCCCACCATAAAGCCTTCCGCCTACTGCAAACAAAAGGGGATTTTCCCTTTGTAAAAAGCGATAATCCGATTATTATAATTTAAAAAAAGATTTCTTAAATCCTTCATCGCATCAACCTTTTCTCCCACTGTTTCCATCGCTCTGTTCCCTCCGATCACACCATCGCATCACATGTTTTCTCCCTGCCATATGTTATGACCACTCCTTCGCTAATTTGTGATTGGGATTTCCCCCCAGTCCCACCATAAATCTCTCCACCCATCGCACCATCGCTCATCACGCGATCGCTTCCCATCACATCACAAATTTTTCATCGCATCGCTCCATTTTGCAATACGCTCTCCCCCTTCCACTATGATTTGTGATTTGTGATTTGCGATTGCGATTTGGGACCACCAACCTTTCCTTTCACTCTTTTTCAATGAAAAGGGGGCTTTTCTTCATTAAAAAGTGGATTTCATTTCATTTGGTTTCAAAGGCATTTTTCTTTGGCTAAAGGGTTTTTCTTCAACATTAGAGCAAAAGACATTCTGTTTTGAGTCGTGAGCTATTGTTGAAACACAAAGATCATTAAAATGTTTACCACAAAAAGGCAGCAATGATAAAAGAGGGGAATTGGTTCCAAATTTGTCTTTCTTCTCCTCTGTTTTGAGTAACTGTAACAACATATCTTCCAGATGGTCAAAATGTATTGTTTCTCCTCTTTTTTAGAGGCATTCTGTTGGTCTTTTTCCTATATTCAGATTTTAGTTTCTGGGCAGGTGAAAAGGCTCCTCCTTTTGTTGATCCACCCCCCTCAAATCCTTTCTATTTAATGTAATTTTTGAGTCATTTGTAAGAGAAAAAGGTGGATAAGTTGGAAATATTTGAAGACGCTCTGCGCTCAATTTGTAACAGTTTGGTAGGGAATTAATAAAGAAATGCAACACTGATTTATGGGATCCCTGTGGTGTGGATTTTAGCACTGCTCTTTCCTTTGTGATCATATGTTAATTGTTATGTTTTCCATTCATTCATTCATACTTCTGTTTGAATTTTTTCAAGATAGATAGGTAGAATCCATTGTATAATGCTCTGCCTTGGGAAAATAATTCAATACTTTATGTTTTTTGTTGTTTGAAAAGGATCCATCTCCTATGCCCTTTTCAGCTTCTCACCAGTCTTACACATTCCATCATTCTTAAAAACAAAGCTGTTAAAATCCCTTCCTACCTTGCCCCATAGAACACCATGTATCTCTGATTTAATTCCCCAGATTCAAACTTCCCAACCCCATCTGATCCATACAACCCAGAAAATTTGATAAAACATTTCAAGCTACTATACCTAGCCTAAAATCAATTACAATTATATTTCATTGAATATATTTCACAAAGAGAGCCCTCTCTTGACCTTGTAGGGCTAGCTACAAGGCTGAGCGTGGTTTGAGGTTACCCTGATTTGCCTTCCTTCAGCCTGAGGTTTAAATTAGGTGCTAAAATTTCCTGGTGACCATACTGGGGAACTATTTAAAAACAAAAGACTTATCACCCTAGTAATATCTTCCATATAATTTCTTGGACTCTGGATGATGAGGTTCAGAGTTTGCTAGGCTGAAATAAATCATTGTAAAGTAGAAGATCAACCACACTGGCTTCAAGGAAATACACCAGGGCCAACCCCGATCCAAATCCTCCCCCTATATTTGAAAAACCTAATCTCATTCCACGAATAATTAGAAGACAAGAAGGTTCAGTAATCCCTAGACCTATTTTTAGATCCCATACCTAGCCCAGTGAGTGGTTGTTTGCAGAAGACCTCTCTTTTGATGAGTGTTTTGAGCTTTCTTTGTTCAGAAATAGATCTGAAACTGCACTTGATGACACAGTTTTAGATCCAGAATTTCTTGTAGATATCAAAGTTCAAAGGGAAAACACATCCATTGATGATTATATTTTGAATTCCCCTCAGACATCTATAACTGTAACCAATACCCCTGAGCCTTTAGAGTTATCAGAAACAACATTTCCTGCCCTTAATTCATCAGTGTTCCCATTAGTTTTAGAAGTCAATTCCCAGCCTCTAACTCCTCCATCTACAGCTCCCTTGAATTCTAGTAGCACAAACACTATTGTAAATCCACCTCGAGTCATGGCTGCCCGCTATGCACCCCTAGTTTTATCTCAGAATCTGAATGATATGCCTGCTGACTACCAAAGTAAAATAACTCTCTTTGATGCCACTCAAAGCATCATAGCCTAGCAACATGTTGATAAGATGAATGACTTCTTTGACCTTCATGAGGTAGAGGCAGAAAATGTGACCACGAGATTGTTTGTCCAAAGCTTTGGGGGTGAGGTTTGAAAATGGTTCAGAGCCTTACCAACAACCTCTATCCACAATTTGCAGGAGCTACATAGACAATTCTTAGACCAGTGGGAGGTAAAGAAAAAACCACTCCAAATCTTGTCTGAATATGAAAATATTAAAAGGAATGTGGGTGAAAGTGTACAATATTATTGTGTGAGATTTAATGATGTGTATAATTCTATTCCAGCCAACCTGAAACCCCCTATGGGGTTAGCTTTGCTCAAATTTCCAAATGATTTCAATGATGATATGGCATATCAGCTATGAGAACGAGATCCTACCACACTTGAAGATATGCAGAAAACTGTTGTGAGCGTCGAAGAAAATTTGCTGGCCAGAAGAGCGCAGACAAGACCTGAAAAGAGGGTAACTGTAAAAGAAGAAGTATCTCCTTCAGATACGAAGATGGAAACTTTGATCAGAACATTAGAGAATATGGTTGATCAGTTGAATATTTCAGATAGACCTGAAGCACAAATCAGGAATCCAAATTTTAGAGGACAGCAACAACCAAAATTCCGAATTAAGAAAAGAGAACATAAAGCACGGGACCAAACAACACAAAAATAGCAGCTTAGAACTCCTTTGCAGCAAAATTATGTTCAGGAAATGGAAATAGATGATGATGATGATCCGGTAGTTGAAGCTAACCATTTTTTCACTACCGATGGCGCACCCATATTTCTCACAGAAGATGAAGAATATATAATGATTCCAGACACTAGAAGAGATGATGATTTCATATTAGCCAATGATGTAGTATTAGAAGAAGAATCCGATGATTACCAAAGAGGATATATGAACGCTTTGTCAGCGCAACAGAAGCAGTATTCTTTGAGGAGCAGAGATGTGCTAATAAATCCCACTCCGAAAAGGAAAGATCTACAATCAAAGAATGACTCCTCAAATACTCAAAGGAAAGGGAAAGACCCTGATGATCCCTCTCCCAGCAAGGCATCCTCCGTGATTAACGTTGCAAATGAAAAGAATCAGCTTAGTGAAACAAAGGAGAAATTGGAGAAGAAAGATCCTCCCATCAAAGAGGTAGAAAAATTTCCATCTTTTAATTTAGAAAATGAAATTGCTAAGTTGAAGGTGTCCATGCCCTTGACTGAGTTGGTAAAAAACAACACTTATAAACATCAGGTATCAGATATGGTAAATGTTGAAGATGATTATCCTGAACTCATTTTTGGTCTATCCATACAAGGTCAGTCTAAAGAGAGTGAATTCCCTCCCTTCTACCTGAGTCTTAGATTGTATGAGTTCATTTTACATAATGCTATGTTGGACAACGGAGCCTCACACAACCTAATGCCCAAAGCCATTATGGAGAAGTTGGGTCTTGATATTAACTGCAAATACCATGATTTGTATTCCTTCGACTCTGGTAGGGTCCATTGTGTTGGTCTTATCAAATACTTGGTAGTATCTTTAGACCAAATCCTAGCCAAGAATGTTTTTATGGATGTGGTTGTTGCCGATGTTCCACCACCGTTTGGAATTCTTTTTTCCAGGTCATGGGGTGCAAAATTGAAAGGAACCATTAAGCTTGATTTCTATTATGCCACCATTCTCGTGATCGGTCAATTGAGAAAACTATACAGGGAGAAGAAAATGAAATACATGGTCACTAGCAAAGAGAAGCCAGTTAATCATCCAATTAATGCAGTCCACACAGATTTAGATTCATTTGTATTATATTCAGATGGTGGTTTGAATGATGAAAATTTTCAATTGGTAGAAGTAGATGACGTACCTGAAATTTCAGAAAATTTTAGGGAAGTCCTTAGACAAGAAAAAGATAGAGTAGCAAGCATTTCTAAGCTTCCTGACTGCCAGTAACAAAAAGAGAATGAACAACAGAAAAATGCCAAAATTAGTCAAGATAAAGTAGAGAAAGAAGCAAAAATTCAGCATCTAGAAGAAGAAGAAGAAGGCCTCTGGAACATGGACTTTGATAGAGTTGTTGGTAAAGATGGTGGTGGTATAGGAATATGGATTCGGAGCACTATTTTCCAACCTTAAAAATTTCCTAGTAATGTTAGAGTATGTGCTTACAAATTGGCTTTTGACTGCTCTAACAATGAAGCAGAGTATGAGGCTTTGATTGCAATTTTGAAAATTCTGAAGAAGTTAAATGCAAAGAGGATTTCTGTAACATACACCATTAAATTCACAGGGAAATGTAAGGAGTTAATTTTTTTTTATACAAGTTACTCCTCATTACATAGAATTGTTTAATAGTTCATAGAGTAATTTTATAAATAAGAATAGTAAACTCCTTAACCATTAACAACCTCCATTACAGTATATTAACATAATAATGTATGATGTAACCTTCCATTCATCTCATTACTCATATAGTCATCAAATAACTGCCATTATGAACATCATAACAACAAAGGAATCAACATCATCATCTTGACACAATAATCAATCGCATCATTGAACACCAATATACCCTGGAAACCTCGTAGGGTGAAAACCAGCAAACGTTTAATTTTAATATTAAACACTCATGAGGGTGTTCAGCCCATCACTCAATGTCTTATAAGGGATACCATCCCTCAACCATCATTTATATAATATTACATGGAAAGATACAATATCTAGCTCTAAGCCATTCAATAAATATGATACCATTTACCCTCTGGTCTTCATATCTTCATATCTTCACAACTTGGTGGCATGGATGTACCTACAATGGACCATCATACATTGGACCTTCCTGCAACTCGCGCTCATCTGCATGAACATTAATCATTTACCTGCCACCAGTACAAGAATAATATTCCTTTGTACATGTCACCATCATTCCCTGCTATGATGCCTTCAACATAAAATGATGGTCAGGATTCATAAAGTATTAAACAATCATTTCACATATCGGTATTATAGTAGCTTCTCCATCTACTCATGTATATTCATGACATGCAAGTAAAGTACCTTGTCATTCTCTTTTTAATGACACATACATCATATGTGCTGGTTCTAAGTCATCACAATAACTAATGCTTCCGTCGCATAAGCACACATTCCTGCAAGACAATGGCTACATCTCCCAAAACTTTCTTTAAAATAAACTGATACATCAGTTAAGATATTTATACATGTGTTTTACATAAATTTAGTCAAAATAGCTAACCCTTAAGCTATTACTTTTAGTGCATGGACTACAAGCTAACATAACAATTGTTTCTTCCATGCATGCAAATGCATATCGAATTTCGAAAGACTCTCCCTAAGGAGTGCTTACACAATGAAGCACATAGCCTCCTTCACGAGTCTTTCCAAATAAAGTCTCAATGCTAGTGAGCATGTAAACATAAGTAAAAATACGGAACGAAGAATATTAATAAATGTCTCATTTTCAAGATTATACTAACAATCATATTCAATGTAGTTTTAATACTACAAGCTATCTTTCTACATACAAATATGTATATTATTTTTCAATAAAAGTTAATACATATATTGCATGTATATCCAAGATCTTCCTCCAAAAGGAATTTAACATCATAATCGTGATAATGTAAAATAATCACTTAGTTTATTCATCTAAGGAATAAAACTGATTAGTTCCTTTAACCATGAATTTATTAAATAACTTAACTTTACCAATACCATAGTAATTTATTGATGGATTTATTAAATAAATAATATTTTCAAACACCATGGTAATCTACCCATGGTTTTATGAAATAATTAATCTCCATCAACACCATGGAAAACTACCCATGGGTTTACGAAACTATCCATGGATTTATTAATTCATTAACCTCTACCACTATCACGGTAACTATTCATGGATATATATTAATTCATTACTATTTACAACATGGTTAATGCATATAAATCTGGGAAAACTTCTCTTTTCTTCTTCATTGTACAAGAAGATATTTCACGAGTCACTCTCTTTAATCTATTCAAGAAAAATACTTTGGTCTTGTTATCACCTCATAATTTAAAAGAGTACAGAATCTCTTTTAAAATAAGAGCATTCACGTTCTATTTTCTAGCTTATATAATATTATATAAATATTTCTATTAAAGAGTTACCCTCTTTAATCTAATCGAGAAAATCTCTTTTAAAAAAAATAAAATACCATAACTAACCCTTATTTGGACATAAGAGCTAGATAGACCTTTTAAAATAATAACAAATTTAACATGTAACCTTTGCAAACCCTTGCAAAGGAATTAAGGCAATGGACTTATCTTCTACTCCCAAGATAAATACATTCTTATGAAAATAGTCAACAGTAAATTTGTTTCCATCAAATCCCAATAAACTAACGAAATACCATTTTCTTGGTATATGAGAAAGATCATTAGTATTTCTATTTTCTAATAATATTTTTGCAGAAAACTATATAATATATAATATTTATTTATATCTTTTAACTCACAAAATAAAAAGGAAGACTATATAATAAAGAGAGTAAGCCAAATTCACCTTTCTTGGCAGTCGACTCTCTTCACCTTCATTCCAAATTTCTCTGCATTCAAACGCAATGATTAAAATCTCTTTAACGACTTGGCCCAAATTGAACAACGAACCAATACTCCTCTGACTTGATTATAATCATGGGTAATTTGTTGCCCGTATACTCTGCACCTAACACCAAATACGGACCCCAACGTTGACAGCACTAAAAGGAGAAACAAGTCAGAAGAGCGGAGTGAACAGTAAGGTTAACGTTCATCAATAAATGAGATTCCATGCAACCCTGTCGATTCTCCCATATCTGCCAAATAAACGTTCAATGTCTGTCTGGCGAGCCTCATACTCTATGTTTCCACAATACAAAGACTTCATTGCTAACTCCCAACTCTTATTCACATACTACCCGTGTATTTAAATAGGTTCCAGAGAAGATATCGCTGGGCTGTATGAGTCGCAACAACAGGTTCCCAACACACACTAAAAAATCAAAATGCGAAGATCTTGTGTATGTGCGGATGTGATCTCTTTATGAAGGAGTCGTTTAACTCTCAACCAATTCCAGAATCCGTTTCCCATGAATTAATTCTTGATTTTCTTGATGCAACTGTCTTGGTAAAAAAAACAATGGTAAAAACTGTAATAGTTTACATGGGTGTTACATACTCCCCCCCTTAAGAGAACACCGTCCTCGGTGTGCTTCTCTCACTGAAATTTAAACTTATACTCATGATATAATAATATAAACAACCTGAAGGGGTTCCTTCCCCTTCACAATGAAACACTTTTGTTTCCTTAAATGTCATTAATTGAGACAATATTGTTTTCATCCATACTCATAAGCATGTATAGCGCAAATAATATTTCATTTCCATTTCTACTGCTTATCCTTTATTCAATTCACAAAAGTATAGAAAAATATCTATACGAACTTACCAATTACTATTGGTAGAAATGATGTCTTTTACGCAAGCTCTCATATAATGGTTGAACACCCATCAACAGTTCCTGGAAACAGCCTGTAATGTATGACTAACCATTCAATCACGTTAGTCACATAGTTTCAATGAAATGAAAACACTTGCAACTATCAAACATTCTTGCAATATAAAGATATGTTTTAATCAAAGTACTTCCATAAGTACTTAGAGAGAACCAACCCTCTCATCAATGCATCACGTGCATACTGTCTTAGCTCCTGCTAAAGACATCCACAGAGTACTTCAAAAAGTACTCGGAGAGCACCTAGCTCTCTTCATCATACCAATGGTCAATCAATGCACCATGGTCATATCCTAGCATCTGCTAAGACATTCAAACAAATTAGTAATAAAATAAATGAACTTATACATTAAATAATTCGTTTTAATATAACACAACTTTTACTTAACTTGTTCCACTATGAGAACCACAATGGTAAACAAAATGCTCCTCCTAATCCATAGGATCGAGTCATTTTTCACATCCATACAGTCAATCTTTCCACACTAAAATGTCTTTATACTTATCTGGAAATTTAGTCTTTCAAGCTATCGTCCTTCCAACCATCAAGTGAGGCTATTACGTCCTCCACTTTCCCCCTAGCTCCAAAATCTTAACAGTGTCACGGGTTAACAGTGGATATTTCTGCTATGACCTCTAGATGGCCAATCCAGTCATACTTAGAAAAGCCTGGAAGAGAAATTCGGGACAGTTCAGTCTAATTTTCCAATTCCAGTCACACTCAGATGTTTTTGGCTTTACGAGGGTTGCTGGAAGCTATTTTCAATTGGCCCCAACTAGCTCGAGAAAATACTCCCCCTTTACCAATTTCACAGAATGTCTACTCCTCCCCGGGGATCCAGCTTATCCTCAGAGGAGTAGGTAACTATCTTTCCAACTGTCCCCAACCACTTCTTATTCTTGGAAACATTTTTACCATTAGCTTAGAAATATTTTCTTTCATTAATTAATTTCAACAACTTAAATAACTTGCTTTATCAACAGTGATGATTTAAGTTTTTCTTTTTCGATAAAATAAAATTAAACAAATTGTCTTTAACTAGTTAATACTAGTTAACTTTAATGAAGCTATCACAACTTCCCCCCTGGAAGTAACATACATGTGTTGTACATTAAAACATGATACTTTAACATTTACTGTTGCAATTCACATTGCAATGGTTGTGATGTTTTATTTTGACAGATTTTCTGTTTCTATTAAGCTACCCATGCTTACTATAAGAAACAATGCTAATCATAAATATGTATTTCTCAAGCACATATTATCTTATGCACACATTTCCAATGCCCATAATGTTCTGTTTCAACAGACTGACATACGAAGTAATTATCATAATCACTTGTTCACAACTTTAAAATATCTTTAGTCAAAATCAATTCGTGCATATAACTTTCATTAGTTATTCACTCATAACTAGTCAATAGTTTAATGCATCCATGACGACTCATGCAAACACTAGTTAGTCAACTAGTCATTTAGTTAAGTTCCACAACTTGACCCATTAAGAGGTTTTATTCGATTTAATTTTAACACTATATCATCCTATATAAGGACTTTCCTCATCTTTTGCATTCATGCATTAGTTTCACACACCATCACTATACACATTCATCTTTTTAAAGTATTGCATGGTAACTTAGAAATTTTATTGCATGCAAAAACAACTACTTCTTTTCCAACTGAAATGAAAGGTAGCTATTTTTCTTTTATGTCTTTTTGATTTTTTATATTTTCTTTCCTAAAGAAATAAGGCATAATACACATATTAATCTCATATGCATATTCTTATCCAGAAAAATTATATTATAATAGCATGTACTTTTTAAGAACTCTCTTAAATGGAAGCTAATCTCAAGCAATGCCATGTATATAACAATTCGTTTTTAAAGGAAATCATCATGCATATGCATAGACTTCTTAAAATAAAATAAAATAAAATGCTTATCTTTATTTCATTTGAAGAACCTCTCTCCCTACTGTAGTACTCATCCCCATCAAGAAATTCACATTGCTCCTCTACAACAATGTTTTCTTTTAGTAGCATCGACAAGATGTTATAGCATGATTAGATAAAGCCTTAATCAATAAATAATCAATCTTTGAGTGATCCTTTAACACCTATTCATTTGCATAAATAAGATGTGAATGCAATTTCACCACATGCTTTCTTCTAACATCTCTACATTAGTGTAAGTAGCTAATTATCAATTCATGTCAAATAACTCCCACATTATTATGACATTTTTCACACATGCACACATTCGTACTAGACGAATCACTATATCTGTTCCGAAATTACTTTAATGGAAAATGACACAATGTGCATTCGCTTTACTTAAACTTTTACCAAAGACCCACCACTTCATCTTTTTCCTTTGGAGCATGCAAATATATTAAAGCTAACACATTGAATATTGTTCCTATGCATACAATGCATAAAGATTAATTTCCCAACAGAGTACTTAACATAATCAAGTAGGCAAACTCGTGATTCCTTTTTGAGGACACATAGCATAATAGGCATGCAAAACATGGTTTTCTTTTCCATAAACTATAAGAATACATACCTTATTCTCGAAATATTATACCCACATTAGCCATGTATATATTTCAAGGAAACCAGAACATTAATTTAGTTTTGTACATGTAATTCATCTTCTTTGCCAAAGAATTCTTTTCTAAAGTATGATAACAAAACATGTTATCTTTTTTCACATATAACCTTATGTTCTTTCCGATGAAATCTAATACAACTATTGCATGCAAAGAACCTTGTTCCTCTATGATTATACATGCAAGTTGCTCATGCTTTGCTTCCAATAATTTACCATAGATAGCCTCTGTTATGCATAAAAACTATGCAATACTAACAAGGTTAACTTAACCTTTAATATACCTAAATCAGGAAGTTGACATAATCCATCTAGCAAGGTAATATATCCAAGAGGTTATTCTCTTCAGCCTGTATTTATTTTCAAGAAAAGAACTTGGATTCCATATCATTTAACACATCGGTACGAAATCTCTTTCTAAAGAAAACAAGCTTCCTATCTTTTCTTAAATAAGATATATATAAAGGCAAGCAAATTTACTTATTTATATTTTATTATTTCTCACACCTTTCAAGATACACTCTAGTAATCTTTGCAAGAACTTACATGGGTTCTTCTCAGCAAAACTAGCATAGTAGTTTGGTCTTGTACCATGGTATATCTTTCTAAAAGATTATCATATTAGCAATGCTTTATTACTTTCCAAAAGAACTATCAAAATCTTGCATGTTAAGTAAAGCCACATTTTACTCAATATTTTTCTCTTTTAGTTGCAAGAGCCACATGCAAGATTTATTTTCAAAATATACATATTTCTCAAGAAGAATCAAATGTATATTAGTTAAATTTTCAAGCACACACATGTTTCTTTTTCAATATACAAAATTCCCAACTTCTTTCAAGGAAACTTCAACACAACAATAGAATTTTTACACACATGGAAAATACATAACCTTTTTAAAGAACTCTAACTCAATATTTATTTACTTTGTAAGCAGTGTATCTTCCATAAATGCAATAACTAGTGTTTCAAGAAAAGAAAGATAATAATACTTCTCTTTTGAAACTCTTTATTCAACCTGGATTAGAGATGCGATGCCTTCCTTCACATATGTACATTTCATCTTGAGTCTCTCAATTTCTTTCACTAAATCCCAAAGGTGCCAGTTTTTGAACCTTTAGCTTTGATGCCACTTGTAACATACACCATTAACTTCACAGGGAAATGTAAGGAGTTAATTTTTTTTATACAAGTTACTCCTCATTACATAGAATTGTTTAACGGTTCATAGAGTAATTTTATAAATAATAATAGTAAACTCTTTAACCATTAACAACCTCCATTACAGTATATTAACATAATAATGTATGATGTAACCTTCCATTCATCTCATTACTCATATAGTCATCACATAATTTCCATTATGAACATCATAACAAGAAAGGAATCAACATCATCATCTTGACACAATAATCAATCGCATCATTGAACACCAATATACCCTGGAAACCCTCGTGAGGGTGTTTAGCCCATCACTCAATGGCTTATAAGGGAGACCATCCCTTAACCATCGTTTATATAATCTTACATGGAAAGATACAATATCTAGCTCTAAGCCATTCAATAAATATGATACCATTTACCGTCTGGTCTTCGTATCTTCATATCTTCACATCTTGGTGGCATGGATGTACCTACAATGGACCATCGTACATTGGACCTTCCGGCGACTCGCACTCATCTGCATGAACATTAATCATTAACTTGCCACCAGGACAAGCATAGTTTTCCTTTGTACATGACAAGCATAATATTCCTTTGTACATGTCACCATCATTCCCTGCTATGATGCCTTCAACATAAAATGATGGTCAGGATTCATAAAGTATTAAACAATCATTTCACATATATGTATTATAGTAGCTTCTCCATCTACTCATGTATATTCATGACATGCAAGTAAAGTACCTTGTCATTCTCTCTTTAACGACACATACCTCATATGTGCTGGTTATAAGTCATCACAATAACTAATGCTTCCATCGCATAAGCACACATTCCTACAAGACAATGGCTACATCTCCCAAGCCTTTCTTTAAAATAAACTGATACATCAGTTAAGATATTTATGCATGTGTTTTACATAGATTTATTCAAAATAGCTAACCCTTAAGCTATTACTTTTAGTGCATGGACTGCAAGCTAACATAACAATTGTTTCTTCCATGCATGCGAATGCATATCGAATTTCAAAAGACTCTCCCTAAGGAGTGCTTACACAATGAAGCACATAGCCTCCTTCACAAGTCTTTCCAAAGAAATTCTCAATGCTAGTGAGCATGTAAACATAAGTAAAAATAGGCAACGAAGAATATTAATACATGTCTCATTTTCAAGATTATACTAACAATCATATTCAATTTAGTTTTAATACTACAAGCTATCTTTCTACATACATATATGTATATTATTTGTCAATAAAAATTAATATATATATTGCATGTATATGCAAGATCTTCCAACAAAAGTAATTTAACATCATAATCATGATAATGTAAAATAATCACTTAGTTTATTTATCTAAGGAATAAAACTGATTAGTTCCTTTAACCATGATTTTATTAAATAACTTAACTTTACCAATACCATGGTAATTTATTCATGGATTTATTAAATAAATAATATTTGCAAACACCATGGTAATCTACCCATGGTTTTATGAAATAATTAATCTCCATCAACACCATGGAAAACTACCCATGGGTTTACAAAACTATCCATGGATTTATTAATTCATTAACCTCTACCACTATCACAGTAAATATTCATGGATATATATTAATTCATTAATATTTACAACATGGTTAATGAATATAAATCTGGGAAAACTTCTCTTTTCTTCTTCATTGTACAAGAAGATATTTCACGACTCACTCTCTTTAATATATTCAAGAAAAATACTTTGGTCTTGTTATCACCTCATAATTTAAAAGAGTACAGAATCTCTTTTAAAATAAGAGCATTCCCCTTCTATTTTCTTGCTTATATAATATTATATAAATATTTCTATTAAAGAGTTACCCTCTAAAATCTAATCAAGAAAATCTCTTTAAAAAAAAAAAATACCATAACTAACCCTTATTTGGACATAAGAGCTAGATAGACCTTTTAAAATAATAACAAATTTAACATGTAACCTTTCCAAACCCTTGCAAAGGAATTAAGGCAATGGACTTATCTTCTACTCCCAAGATAAATGCATTCTTATGAAAATAGTCAACAGTAAATTTGTTTCCATCAAATCCCAATAAACTAACGAAATACCATTTTCTTTGTATATGAGAAATATCATTAGTATTTCTATTTTCTAATAACATTTTTGCAGAAAACTATATAATATATAATATTTATTTATATCTTTTAACTCACAAAAGAAAAAGGAAGACTATATAATAAAGAGAGTAAGCCAAATTGACCTTTCTTGGCAGTCGACTCTCTTCACCTTCATTCCAAATTTCTCTGCATTCAAACACAATGATTAAAATCTCTTTAACAACTTGGCCCAAATTGAAAAATGGACCAATACTCCTCCGACTTGATTATAATCATGGGTAATTTGTTGCCCGTCTACTCTGCACCTAACACCAAAGACGGACCCCAACGCTGACAGCACTGAAAGGAGAAACAGGTCAAAAGAGCGGAGCGAACAGTAAGGTTAACGTTCATCAATAAATTAAATTCCATGCAACCCTGTCGATTCTCCCATATATGCCAAATAAACGTTCAATGTCTGTCTGGAGAGCCTCATACTCTATTTTTCCACAATACAAAGGCTTCATTGCTAACTCCCAACCCTTCTTCACATACTACCCGTGTATTTAAATAGGTTACAGAGAAGATATCACCGGGTTGTATGAGCCACAACAACAGGTTCCCAACACACAGTAAAAACTCAAAATGTGAAGATCTTGTGTATGTGCGGATGTGAGTTCTTTATGAAGGAGTCGTTTAACTCTCAACCAATTCCAAAATCCATTTCCCATGAACTAATTCTTTATTTTCTTGATGCAACTATCTTGTTAAAAAAAATGGTAAAAACTGTAATAGTTTACGTGGGTGTTACAATTTCTGTCCATGGAGATTCAGAGTTGATAATCAAACAGGTAAAGGGAGAGTATCAAGCAAAACATCGACGATTGAGAGCCTACAGCAATGCAGTCTTAGATATCTTGAGAATGTATTCTAAATACACTTTGGCAGTAGTACACTAAATGCAAAATCTTATGCAGATTCCCTTGCCACTTGTAACATACACCATTAACTTCACAGGGAAATGTAAGGAGTTAAAATTTTTCATACAAGTTACTCATCATTACATAGAATGTTTAACCGTTCACAGTGTAATTTTATAAATAAGAATAGTAAACTCCTTAACCCTTAACAACCTCCATTACAGTATATTAACTTAATACTATATGATGTAAATATCACAACAAGAAAGGGAATCCACATCATCATCTTGACACAATAATCAATCACACCATTGAACACCAATATATCCTGGAAACCCCGTAGGGTGAAAACCAGCAAACGTTTAATTTTATTATTAAACGCTTGTGAGGGTGTTCAGCCCATCACTCAATGGCTTATAAGGGAGACCATCCCTTAACCATCGTTTATATAATTTACAAGGAAATATGAAAATACCTAGCTTACAGCCACTACAATATATATAATACCATTTACCCTCTGGTCTTCATATCTTCAGATCTTCACATCTTGGTGGCATGGATGTACCTACAATGGACCATCGTGCATTGGACCTTCCTGCAACTCGCACTCATCTGCATGAGCATTAATCATTTTTCCTGCCACCAGGACAAGCATAATTTTCCTTGGTAGCTACCACCATCATTCCCTGCTATGATGCTTCCAACATAAAATGTTGTCAAGATTCACAAAGTATTAATCAATCATTTCACATATCTGTACTCATGTATATTCATGACAGAACAAGTAAAGCACCCTGACATTTTCCCTTTAACAACACATACCTCATATGTGATGGTTATAAATCATCACAATAACTCATGCTTCCGTTGCATAAGCACACATTCCTGCAAGACAAGGGCTACATCTAACATAACAAATTGTTCCTTCCATGCATGCAAATGCATACCGAATTCCAAAATACTCTCGCTAAGGAGTACTTACACAACGAAGCACATAACCTCCTTCACGAGTCTTTCCAAAGAAAGTCTCTACACTAGTGAGCATGTAAACATATGTAAAAATATGCAATGAAGAATATAAATACATGTCTCATTTTCAAGATTTTACTAACAATCATATTCAATGTAGTTTCAATACTACAAGCTTTATTTTTACATATAGATATGTATATTATTCTTCAATAAAAGTTAATACATAGGTTGCATGCCTATGCATGACCTTGTTCCAAAAGAACTAACATAACTAACATATTAGTTTTGATATCATAAATGTACTCACATATTTTCCTAAATAGTAAGATAGCTCAATATTTCTTTATACATGCAAAGAGTATGCTTCTATAACATAATTGCTATTCTTTGTACATACAAGAGAGATAACTCTCCCTCTTTGTGCATGCAAGAGAGATAGCTCTTCCTTTATTGTAGGAGACACTTATTCCCTTCTTAGATTTCTATCATCATGAAATTACTATTTTCATGTAAAATAAAGATTATCATAATAGAAATCTTTAAAACAACATGGATTCTTTTCACAAAAACTTCTTAGTATACTACCACTCTTAACTATTGTGTAAAATATTGGCATAATAGCAAGGAATAACATAATAGAAATCTTCTCAAGAAAGTTAACATGGATTCTTTTCACAAAACCCGCCCAAAAACCCGCCAACAAGTTTCCCTTCTACCATTCTATCTCTCTAATAACATTATCTTTCTAAAATATTGACGTAAGAGTCTTTCCAAGAAGAGACAACAAGGATTCCTTTTAGAAAATAACCACAAAATCACGTGGTTAATCATCTTTTAATTAAAAATTCCTATCTATATGCATTAAATACATTGTATAGGAAACATGCATATTTATCCAAACATGCATGAAACAAATTCACACAATAGACACATGCCTATTTTAGATATGCATGCATTTCAAATGTCTGAATATAAGGTTACCAAAGCCTTAATCTCAATATGTCCACCAAAACATATTTTCACTTTAAGAAGGAAAATCTCAACTTATTTTCCTTGAAATATTTTCTCCTATATTTACTCATCTTGATATGGGAATATAACTTGTTTATAATGAGATTGAAAGATAACTGTGTATATAGTCAAATTATTACTTATTATTTAACATTTTCCCATAATCTTGAAACATATTCCAAATAACTAATGAAATACCCTCTTCTTTCTGTGTAACTCATCCCAAGAAAGATGAACAACATTATTACTTAGTATTTAACGTTTTCCCAGGTTTCCCAAGAAAATTTATATATATATATATATAAATATAAATATATTCACCAATACAAATATTTGTATGCAGTGTTATTTTCCAAATAAGAGCATTAATTCTTATCCTTTTCCACAAGTAAAAATGCATAAGGAATAATTCTCAAGACTACTTATTTAATCTTGGGAATAATTATTTCAAAACTTTTCAGTAAAACAAATTAGTAAAATACTTATCTTGTCATATGAAATGGTAACCAAGTTGTACACGCCCCCTACAACAACTCCAGCTGTGAATATTCATTTATTGCCAAGCTTCATGCTGTTTCTTCACTCGATCAGATCCATGTTCTTCACAAAAAACTTTGAGTCTGTGCACAAGTTGATGGACAGCATCATAACTCTTGCCATACCTCAGAGCCAAACTCCATAAACTGTAGGGACTTGGGATTGGTTCCCAATATTTTAAAGAGACTGGACTCACAACTTGGTAGTATATACAGATATAGCCAGTGCTAACAAAGTGCTCAGAAAAATGGTGAGGACGCAATCCATGGCAGGCGAAACTCTCTTCGAATCTCTTAACAGAAAAAAAGGGCGAAGAAAGAATGATGTGGGTTGCATCCTAAACATTCTAACGTATGTTCCCTTTCAATTTCTATCGAATGAGCCGTCTCTGGTCTTACAAAGAACGGTCTTGGTGGGGCAATTTAGCACTACTCTCATGTTTTAAGCAGAGAGTTCAGATAACCAAAAGTACCCACGACAATGACCTTCACCAAACTGTAAGAATCCGCAACACAGTTTACTGACATCGTATCTGGTTCCTTATCCACCATATTCCAACAAAATCCATACCAAAAATCGACAGCGAATATCATGACAATATAGAGAGAGGAATCCACCAAGAAACTTTTAACCTTCATAAATGCATAACGATTTGGATAGTTATCAAGAATTGGTTTGACATTAACTGAATCTTTATTTTCTTGGGTTTGAATGGTTACATAATAATTTTTTTTTTACCAGGAGTACGTGTGTTACATACTCCCCCCCTTGAAGAGAACACCGTCCTCGGTGTGCTTCTCTCACTGAAATTGAAACTTATAATCATGATATAATAATATAAACAACCCAAAGGGAGTCCTTTCCCTTCACAATGAAACAATTTCATTTTCTTAAATGCCATTAATTGAGATAATAATGTTTTTATCTATATTCATAAGCATGTATAGCGTAAAGAAAATTTCATTTCCGTTTCTAACTTCTTATCCCTTATTCAATTCACAAAAGTATGGAAAAATATCTATATGAACTTACCAACCAATTACTATTGGAAGAAATTATGGCTTTTGCGCAAGCTTTCTGAGAATGGTTGAACACCCATCAACACCTGTAATGTATGACTAACAATTCCATCACATTAGTCACATAGTTTTCAAAATGAAAATATTTGCAACTATCAAACAGTATTGCAATATAAAGAGATGTTTTAATCAAAGTACTTCCATAAGTACTCAGAGAGAACCAACCCTCTCATAAATGCATCATGTGCACACTGTCTTAGCTCCTGCCAAAGACATCCATAGAGTACTTAAAAAAATTACTCAGAGAGCACCTAGCATCCTTCATCATACCAATGTTCAATCAATGCACCATGGTCATATCCTAGCATCTGCTAAGACATTCAAAAAAAATAGTAATAAAATAAATGAACTTATACATTCAATAATTCATTTTAATATAACACAACTTTTACTTAACTTGTTCTACTATGAGAACCACAATGGTAAAAAAAAAAAAAATGCTCCTCCTAATCCATAGGATCAAGTCATTTTTCACATCCAGACAATCAATCTTTCCACACTAAAATGTCTTTATATTTATCTGGAAATTTAGTCTTTCAAACTGTGGTCCTCCCAACCATCAAGTGAGGCAATTACGTCCTCTACTTGCCCTCTATCTCCAGAATCTGGATAGTGTCATGGATCAACAGTGGATTCTTCTGCTGTGACATCAGGATGGCCAATCCAGTCACACTCAGAAAAGCCTGGAAGAGAAATTCAGGACAGTCCGGTCCAATTCTCTAATTCCAGTCATACTCAGATGTTTTTGGCTTTACAAGGGTTGCTGTAAGCTATTTTCAACTGGTCCCAACCAGCTCGAGAAAATACTCCCCCTTTACCAATTTCACAGAACGCCTACTCCTCCCTGGGGATCCAGCTTATCCTCAGAGGAGTAGGTAACTGTCTTTCCAACTGTCCCCAACCACTTCCTATTCTGGGAAACATTTTTACCATCAGCTTAGAAATATTTTCTTTCATTAATTAATTTCAACAAGTTTGTCTTTAGCTAGTTAATACTAGTTAGCTTTACTGAAGCTATCACAACTTCCCCCTTGGAAGTAACATACATGTTTTGTTCATTATTAAAACATGATACTTTAACGTTTACTGTTGCAATTCACATTGCAATGCTTGTGATGCTTTATTTTCACAGATGCTATGTTTCCATTAAGCAACCCATGCTTACTATAAGAAACAATGCTAATCGTAAATATGCATTTGTCAAGCACATATTATCTTATGCAATCATTTTAAGTTCCTACATAAAATGTTGTCACGCATACCAGTATATATAAATATCCATTAATGCATATGTGTCAATAACGATTAGGGTATGAGTATAACATTTCCAATTCCCCTAATGTTCTGGTCCAAACATACTAACACACGAATTAATAATCATAATCACTTGTTCACAACTTTTAAATAGCTTTAGTCAAAATCTATTCATGCATATAACCTTCATTAGTTATTCATTCATAACTAGTCAATAGTTTTAATGCATCCATGACGACTTATGCAAACACTAGTCAGTCAACTAGTCATTTAGTTAAGTTTCACAACTTGACCTATTAAGAGGTTTTATTTGATTTAATTTTAACACTCTATCATCTTACAGTACAACTTTCCTCATATTTTGCATTCATGCATTAGTTTCACACACCATCACTATAAACATTCATCTCTTTTAAAGTAGTGCATGGTAACTTAGAAATTTTATTGCATGCAAAAACAATTGCTTCTTTTCAAGCTCAAATGAAAAGTAACTATTTTGCTTTCATGCTTTTATACTTTCTTTCCCAGAGAAATAAAGAATAATACACTTATTAATCTCATATGCATATTCTTATGCAGTTATAATAGCATGTACTTTTTAACAACTCTCTTAAATGGAAGCTCATGCAATGCCATGTATGTAACAATTCATTTTTAAAGGAATCAACATGCATATGCATAGACTTCTTAAAATAAGATAACATAAAATACTTATCTTTATTTCATTTGAAGGACTTCTCTCCCTACTGCAATACTCATCCTCATCAGGAATTCACATTGCTCCTCCACAACAATGTTTTCTTTTAGTAGCATCGATAATATTTTATAGCATGATTAGATAAAACCTTAGTCAATAAATAATCAATCTCTGAATGATCCTTTAACACCTATTCAACTGCATATATGAGTTGTGAATACCATGTCACAACATGCTTTCTTCTAACATCTCTACATTAGTGTGACTAAGTAATTATCAATTCATGTCATATAACTCCCACATTATTATGACATTTTCCACACACGCACACATTTATACAAGACAAATCACTATATCTGTTCCGAAATTCCTTTAATGTAAAATAACACACTGTGCATTCACTTTACTTAAACTTTTACAAAAGACCCACCACTTCAGCTTTTGCCTTTGGAGCATGCTATTATATTAAAGCTAACACATTGGCTATTGTTCCTATGCATACAATGCATAAAGATTCTAATCTTAATTTCCCAATAGAGTACTTAACATAATCGAGTGGGCAACTCATGATTCCTCTTCGAGGACACACAACATATTAGGCATGCAAAACATGGTTTTCTTTTCCATAAAACTAATGTAATAAAACATAAGAATGCATACCTTATTCTCAAAATATTATACCCACATTAACCATGTATATATTGGAAGGACACCAAAACATTACTTTAGTTCTGTACATGTAATTTGTCTTCTTTTCCAAAGAATCTTTCTAAAGTATGATAAGAAAACATGTTTATCATTTCCACATATAGACTTACGTTCTTTTCGATGAAATCTAATACAACTATTGCATGCAAAGAACCTTGTTCCTCTATGATTCTACATGCAAATTGATCATGCTTTGTTTCCAATAATTTATCATAGATTGCCTCTTTTATGCGTAAAAAACTATGCAATACTAAAAAGGTTAACTTAACCTTTAACATACCTAAATCAAGAAGTTTACATAATCCATCTAGCAATGTAGTATATTCAAGAGATTATTCTCTTTAGCCTATATTTATTTTCAAGAAAAGAACTTGGATTCCTTTTCACTTAACACACAAGTACGAAATCCCTTTTGAAAGAAATCAATCTTCCTATATTTTCTTAAATAAGATATATATATAAGCAAGCAAGTTTACTTATTTATGTTTTACTACCGCTCACACTTTTCAAGATACATACTAGTAATCTTTGCAAGAACTCACATGTGTTCTTATCAGCAAAACAAGCATAGTAGTTTGGTCTTTTACCATGGTATATCTTTCTAAAATATTATCATATTAGAAATGCTTTATTACTTTTCAAAATAATACTAGCACAACCTTGTATATTAAGTAAAACCACATTTTACTCTATATTTGTCTCTTTTAATTGCAAGATTCACATGCAGGATTTATTTCCAAAATACACATACTTCTCTCAAGAAGAATCAAATGTATATTAGTTAAATTTCCAAGCACACACATGTTTCTTCTTCAGGAAACCAAATTCCCAACTCATTTCAAGGAAACTTCAACAAAACAATGGAATTTTTTACGTACATGGAAAACACATATCCTTTTTTTTTTTTTTAAAGAAACTCTAACTCAACAGTTATTTACTTTGTAAGCAGTGTATTTTCCATAAATGCAATAACTATTACTTTCATGACAAGAAAGATATTAATACTTATCTCTTGAAACTCATTGTTCAACTTGGATTAGAGACGCGATGCCTTCCTTCACATACGCGCATTTCATCTCGAATCTCTCAATTTCTTTTCGCTAACTCCCAAAGGCGCCAGTGTTGCAACCTTTAGCTCTGATACCACTTGTAACATACACCATTAACTTCACAGGGAAATGTAAGGAGTTAAAATTTTTCATACAAGTTACTCATCATTACATAGAATGTTTAACCGTTCACAGTGTAATTTTATAAATAAGAATAGTAAACTCCTTAACCCTTAACAACCTCCATTACGGTATATTAGCAATACTATATGATGTAAATATCATAACAAGAAAGAAATCAACCTCATCATCTCGACACAATAATCAATCACACCATTGAACACCAATATACCCTGGAAACCCCGTAGGGTGAAAACCAGCAAACGTTTAATTTTATTATTAAACGCTCGTGAGGGTGTTCAGCCCATCACTCAATCGCTTATAAGGGAGACCATCCCTTAACCATCGTTTATATAATCTTACAAAGAAATATGCAAATACCTAGCTTAAAGCCATTACAATAAATATGATACCATTTACCCTCTGGTCTTCATATCTTCGGATCTTCACATCTTGGTGGCATGGATGTACCTACAATGGACCATCGCACATTGGACCTTCTTGCAACTTGCATTCATCTGCATGAGCACTAATCATTTTCA
Source organism: Pinus albicaulis (assembly GCA_034641835.2). Taxonomy (NCBI): domain Eukaryota; kingdom Viridiplantae; phylum Streptophyta; class Pinopsida; order Pinales; family Pinaceae; genus Pinus; species Pinus albicaulis. Next base: position 1,692,657,298 of record CM076578.1, read on the forward strand.
CCTTACGGACAAGCATACTTTCCTTTTTAGCTACCACCATCATTCTTTCCATTTGCTATGATGCTTTTAACATAAAATGATGTCAATATTCACAAAGTATTAATCAATCATTTCACATCTCTGTACTCATGTATATTCATGACAAAACAAGTAAAGCACCCTGACATTTTCTCCTTAACAACACATACCTCATATGTGCTGGTTATAAATCATCACAATAACTCATGCTTCCGTTGCATAAGCACACATTCCTGCAAGAACAGGGCTACATCTAACATAACAAATTGTTCCTTCCATGCATGCAAATGCATACCGAATTCCAAAAGACTCTCGCTAAGGAGTACTTACACAACGAAGCACATAACCTCCTTCACGATTCTTTCCAAAGAAAGTCTCTACACTAGTGAGCATGTAAACATATGTAAAAATATGCAATGAAGAATATAAATACATGTCTCATTTTCAAGATTTTACTAACAATCATATTCAATGTAGTTTCAATACTACAAGCTTTCTTTTTACATACAGATATGTATATTATTCTTCAATAAAAGTTAATACATAGGTTGCATGCCTATGCATGACCTTGTTCCAAAAGAACTAACATAACTAACATATTAGTTTTGATATCATAGATGTACTCACATATTTTCCTAAATAGTAAGATAGCTCAATATTTCTTTATACATGCAAAGAATATGCTTCTATACCATAATGGCTATTCTTTGTGCATGCAAGAGAGATAAATCTCCCTCTTTGTGCATGCAAGAGAGATAGCTCTTCCTTTATTGTAGGAGACACTTATTCCCTTCTTAGATTTCTATCATCATGAAATTACTATTTTCATGTAAAATAAAGATTATCATAATAGCAATCTTTAAAACAACATGGATTCTTTTTATAAAAACTTCTTAATATACTACCACTCTTAACTATTATGTAAAATATTGGCATAATAGCAAGGAATAAAATAATAGAAATCTTCTCAAGAAAGATAACATGGATTCTTTTCCAAAAACCCGCCAATAAGTTTCCCTTTCACCATTCTATCTCTCTAATAACATTATCTGTCTAAGATATTAAAGTAAGAGTCCTTTCAAGAAAAGAAAACAAGGATTCTGGTTAGGAAATAACCACAAGATCACGTGGTTAATCATCTTTTAATTAAAAACTCCTATCTATATGCATTAAATACATTGTATAGGAAACATGCATATTTATCCAAACATGCATGAAACAAATACACACAATAGACACATGCCTATTTTAGATATGCATGCATTTCAAATGTCTCAATATAAGGTTACCAAAGCCTTAATCTCAATATGTCCCCAAAACATATTTTCACTTTAAGAAGGAAAATCTCAACTTATTTCCCTTGAAATATTTTCTCCTATATTTACTCATCTTGATATGGGAATATAACTTTTTTATAATGAGATTGAAAGATAACTGTGGTATATAATCAAATTATTACTTATTATTTAACGTTTTCCCATAATCTTGAAACATATTCCAAATAACTAATGAAATACCCTCTTCTTTCTGTGTAACTCATCCCAAGAAAGATGAACAACATTATTACTTAGTATTTAACGTTTTCCCAGGTTTCCCAAGAAAAGTTATATATATATATATAAATATAAATATATTCACCAATACAAGTATTTGTATGCATTGTTATTTTCCAAATAAGAGCATTAATTCTTATCCTTTTCCACAAGTAAAAATGCATAAGGAATAATTCTCAAGACTACTTATTTAATCTTGGGAATAATTATTTCAAAACTTTTCAGTAAAACAAATTAGTAAAATACTTATCTTGTCATATGCAATGGTAACCAAGTTGTACATGCTCCCTACAACAAATCCAGCTACGAATCTTCATTTATTGCCAAGTTTCATGTTGTTTCTTCACTCGATCAGATCCATGTTCTTCACAAAAAACTTTGAGTCTGTGCACAAGCTGATGGATAGCATCATAACTCTTGCCATACCTCAGAGCCAAGCTCCATAAACTGTAGGGACTTGGGATTGGTTCCCAAGATTTTAAAGAGACTGGACTCACGACTTGGCAGCATATACAGATATGGCCAGCGCTAACAAAGTGCTCAGAAAAATGGTGAGGACGCAATCCATGGCAGGCGAAACTCTCTTCGAATCTCTTAACAGAAAAAAAGGGCGAAGAAAGAATGATGTGGGTTGCGTCCTAAACATTCTAACGTATGTTCCCTTTCAATTTCTATCCAACGAGCCGTCTCTGGTCTTACAAATAACGGTCTTGGTGGGGAAATTTAGCACTACTCTCATGTTTTAAGCAGAGAGTTCCGATAACCAAAAGTACCCACGATAATGACCTTCACCAAACTGTAAGAATCCGCAACACAGTTTACTGACATCGGATCTGGTTCTTTATCCACCATATTCCAACAAAATCCATACCAAAAATCGACAGTGAATATCATGACAATATAGAGAGAGGAATCCACCAAGAAACTGTTAACCTTCATAAATGCATAACGATTTGGATAGTTATCAAGAATTGGTTTGACATTAACTGAATCTTGCTTTTCTTGGGTTTGAACGGTTACGTAATAATTTTTTTTTACCAGGAGTATGTGTGTTACATACTCCCCCCCTTGAAGAGAACACCGTCCTCGGTGTGCTTCTCTCACTGAAATTGAAACTTATAATCATGATATAATAATATAAACAACCCAAAGGGAGTCCTTTCCCTTCACAATGAAACAATTTCATTTTCTTAAATGCCATTAATTGAGATAATAATGTTTTTATCTATATTCATAAGCATGTATAGTGCAAAGAAAATTTCATTTCCGTTTCTAACTGCTTATCCCTTATTCAATTCACAAAAGTATGGAAAAATATCTATACGAACTTACCAACCAATTACTATTGGAAGAAATTATGGCTTTTACGCAAGCTTTCTGAGAATGGTTGAACACCCATCAACACCTGTAATGTATGACTAACAATTCCATCACATTAGTCACATAGTTTTCAAAATGAAAATATTTACAACTATCAAACAGTATTGCAATATAAAGAGATGTTTTAATCAAAGTACTTCCATAAGTACTCAGAGAGAACCAACCCTCTCATAAATGCATCATGTGCACACTGTCTTAGCTCCTGCCAAAGACATCCATAGAGTACTTAAAAAAATTACTCAGAGAGCACCTAGCTCCCTTCATCATACCAAGGGTCAATCAATGCACCATGGTCATATCCTAGCATCTTCTAAGACATTCAAACAAATTAGTAATAAAATAAATGAACTTATACATTCAATAATTCATTTTAATATAACACAACTTTTACTTAACTTGTTCTACTATGAGAACCACAATGGTAAAAAATGCTCCTCCTAATCCATAGGATCAAGTCATTTTTCATATCCAAAATACAACCATTTTAAGAATTAAAATGTCTTTATATTTATCCTGAAATTTGTCTTCAACCGGTCCTCCCAACCATCAAGTGAGGCTATTACGTCCTCCACTTGCCCCTAGCTCCAGAATCTGTACAGTGCCACGGGTTAACAGTGGATCTTTCTGCTATGACCTCTGGATGGCCAATCCAGTCATACTCAGAAAAGCCTGGAAGAGAAATTCGGGACAGTTCGGTCCAATTTTCCAATTCCAGTCACACTCAAATGTTTTTGGCTTTACAAGGGTTGCTATAAGCTATTTTCAATTGGTCCCAACCAGCTCTAGAAAATACTCCCCCTTTACCAATTTCACAGAATGCCTACTCCTCCTAGGGGATCCAGCTTTATCCTCAGAGGAGTAGGTAACTGTCTTTCCAACTGTCCCCAACCACTTCCTATTCTTGGAAACATTTTTACCATCAGCTTAAAAAATATTTTCTTTTCATTAATTAATTTCAAATAAAGTTTGTCTTTAGCTAGTTAATACTAGTTAGCTTTAATGAAGTTGTCATAACTTCCCCCCTGGAAGTAACATACATGTGTTGTACATTAAAACATGATACTTTAACGCTTACTGTTGCAATTCACATTGCAATGTTTGCGATGTTCTATTTTCACAAATTTTCTTGTTTCTATTAAGCTACCCATGCTTACTATAAGAAACAATGCGCATCAACATGCATTTCTGCTATCATTATCTTATGTAATCATTTCAAGTTCCTACATAAATGTCATTAATGCGATAGCAACATCCCCCTAAATATCCATTAATGCGTAGTGTACAATAACGACAGGTATGAGTACAACATTTCAATTCCACGTACCAGTTCAAATTGCATCGACACACTAATTCATCAATCATAATCATTTGTTCACAACTTTTAAATAGCTTTAGTTTCAAAATCGACATTTATTATAACCTTCATTAGTTATTCATTCATAACTAGTCAATAGTTTTACGCATCCATGACGCATTTCTATGCAAACACTAGTCGTACTAACTAGTCATTTAGTTAAGTCACAACTTGATCCCATTAAGAGGTTTTATCTTCATTTAATTTTAACACTCATCATCTACAAGAGGATCATTTCTGCCATTTTTCATTCATGCATTAGTTTCACACACCATCACTATACACATTCATCTCTTTTAAAGTAGTGCATGGTAACTTAGAAATTTTATTGCATGCAAAAACAATTTCTTCTTTTCAAGCTCAAATGAAAAGTAACTATTTTGCTTTCATGCTTTTATACTTTCTTTCCTAGAGAAATAAAGCATAATACACTTATTAATCTCATATGCATATTCTTATGCAGTTATAATAGCATGTACATTTTAACAACTCTCTTAAATGGAAGCTCATGCAATGCCATGTATGTAACAATTCATTTTTAAAGGAATCAACATGCATATGCATAGACTTCTTAAAATAAGATAACATAAAATACTTATCTTTATTTCATTTGAAGGACTTCTCTCCCTACTGCAATACTCATCCTCATTAGGAATTCACATTGCTCCTCCACAGCAATGTTTTCTTTTAGCAGCATCGATAAGATTTTATAGCATGATTATATTAAACCTTAATCAATAAATAATCAATCTCTTAATGATCCTTTAACACCTATTCAACTGCATATATGAGATGTGAATACCATGTCACAACATGTTTTCTTCTAACATCTCTACATTAGTGTGACTAAGTAATTATCAATTCATGTCATATAACTCCCACATTATTATGACATTTTCCACACACGCACACATTTATACAAGATAAATCACTATATATGTTCCGAAATTCCTTTAATGGAAAATAACACACTGTGCATTCGCTTTACTTAAACTTTTACAAAAGACCCACCACTTCAGTTTTTGCCTTTGGAGCATTCTATTATATTAAAGCTAACACATTGGCTATTGTTCCTATGCATACAATGCATAAAGATTCTAATCTTAATTTCCTAATAGAGTACTTAACATAATCGAGTAGGCAACTCATGATTCCTCTTCGAGGACACACAACATATTAGGCATGCAAAACATGGTTTTCTTTTCCATAAAACTAATGTAATAAAACATAAGAATGCATACCTTATTCTCAAAATATTATACCCACATTAGCCATTTATATATTGGAAGGACACCAAAACATTACTTTAGTTTTGTACATGTAATTCATCTTCTTTTCCAAAGAATCTTTCTAAAGTATGATAAGAAAACATGTTTATCATTTCCACATATAGACTTACGTTCTTTCCGATGAAATCTAATACAACTATTGCATGCAAAGAACCTTGTTCCTCTATGATTCTACATGCAAATTGATCATGCTTTGTTTCCAATAATTTATCATAGATTGCCTCTTTTATGCATAAAAAACTATGCAATAATAACAAGGTTAACTTAACCTTTAACATACCTAAATCAAGAAGTTTACATAATCCCAAGTCTTCGCGCATCCCTTAAACCATATCCTCATTTCCTCCGATGTGATTGCACTGCCTCCGATCCGATCGCATCGCGACTTCGCAATCAGCATTTCCCACAAAATATTCAAAACCCACTCCCCTTCCACTGCGATTTGCGATTGTGATTGTCCCTCGGTCCCACCAGGAAAGCCTTCCACTCTTTTCAAAAGAAAATGGGCGTTTTCCTATGTTAAATTATTTTTCCATTTTGTTTTAGAAAGGACTTTCCCCCCATTACATCACAAGTTTTCACCGCATCGCTCCATTATGTAATACACCCACTCCCCTTCCGATTTGTGATTGCGATTCCTCCCGGTCCCATCATAAAGCCTTCTGCCCGTTCAAAAAAAAAGGGGCTTTTCCCTTTGTAAAAAGTGATAATCTGATTATTATAATTTTAAAAAAGATTTCTTAAATCCTTCATCACATCGGCCTTTTCTCCCACTGTTTCCATCGCTTTGTTCCGTCCGATCACACCATCTCATTACATGTTTTCTCCCTGCCATATGTTATGACCATTCCTTCACCAATTTTTTATTGTGATTCCCCCCCGATCCCACCATAAAGCTCTCTGCCCATCACACCATCGCTCATCACATGATCGTTTCCCATCGCATCACTCCATTTTGCAAAACACTCTCCCCCTTCCGCTATGATTTGCGATTGCGATTTGGGCCCACCGACATTACCTTTCACTCTTTTTCAATGAAAAAGGGGCTTTTCTTCATTAAAAAGTGGATTTCATTTCATTTGGTTTCATAGGCATTTTTCTTTGGCTAAAGGGTTTTTCTTCAACATTAGAGAAAATAACATTCTGTTTTGAGCCATGAGCTATTGTGAAAACACAGAGATCATTACAGTGTTTACCACGAAAAGGCAGCAATGATAAAAGAGGGGAATTGGTTCCAAATTTGTCTTTCTTCTCCTCTGTTTGAGTAACTGTAACAACAAATCTTCCAAATGGTCAAAATGTATTGTTTCTCCTCTTATTTAGAGGCATTTTGTTGGTATTTTTCCTATATTCAGATTTTAGTTTCTGGGCGAGTGAATAGGCTCCTCCTTCTGTGGATCTGCCCCCCTCAAATCCTGTCTATTTAATGTAATTTCTGAGTCATTTGTAAGAGAAAAAGGAGGATAAGTTGGAAATCTTTCAGGACGCTTTGCGCTCCATTTGTAATAGTTTGGCAGGGAATTAATAAAGAAATGTAGCATTGATTTATGGGATCCCTGTGGTATGGATTTTAGCACTGTTCTTTCCTTTGTGATCATATGTTAATTGTTATTTTTTCCATTGATTCATTCATACTTCTGTTTGAATTTTTTCAAGATAGATAGGTAGAATCCATTGTATAATGCGATGCCTTGGGAAAATCATTCAATACTTTATGTTTTCTGTTGTTCGAAAAGGATCCATCTCCTATTTCCTTTTCAGCTTCTCACCAGTCTTACACATTCCATCATTCTTAAAAACAAAGTTGTTGAAATCCCTGCCTACCTTGCCCATAGAATACCCTGTATCTCTGATTTAATTCCCTAGATTCAAACTTCCCAACCCCATCTGATCCATACAACCCAGAAAATTTGATAAAACATTTCGAGCTACTATACCTAGCCTAAAATCATTTACAGTTATATTTGATTGAATATATTTCACGGAGAGAGCCCTCTCCTGACCTTGTAGGGCTCGCTACATGGCTAAGCGTGGTTTGAGGTTACCCTAATTTTCCTTCCTTCAGCCTGAGGTTCAAATTAGGCGCTAACAAAACATATAAACAAATGTCCCTCAAGCAAGCTAAGAAGGATAATAAATTATCACCAAATTACTATGGTCCTTACAAGGTTTTTCAAAATATTGGTACTATGGCATACAAATTGGAGCTTCTTGCTTCTTCATGAGTGCATCCAGTTTTCCATGTTTCATGCTTAAAAAAGGTTATAGGGGAGAAACTTCCAGTTCAAAATATATTTCCAGAACTTGATGAGGAAGGAAAAACCATATTGGAACCTGAAGCAGTCATGGAAACAAGAACTCGACAACTACGAAATCGATCAATTTCAGAGTATCTCATCAAATGGAAGAATTTACCCACTAAAGATTCTGCAAGGGAGGATGAGAATTTTATACAAAAGCACCTGCAGCTACTCAAGTGTTGAGGACAACAATTTTTTGAAGGAGAGGATCATGTTAGCTCCCTAGATTACTAGTATAGTTCCTAATTGTTGTTAGTGTAACCCCCTTATTGTTATTGTTGTACCATTGTAACCCCCATATTGTTATTATTGTGCCCTTAAATTATTATTGTTAGGTCGGCTAGGATTACATTGTGGCCCCATGGACTCCTATATATAGAAATGAGGTTTTTTCATTTATATCATCCAAGAATTGTTCATTCATGTAATGCATTGGAGGTTTCCCCCTCGAAGTGGGTTATTTCTAAGGCGTTGATATCTCTTTTCTTCTATTTTTGGAGCTGGTTTCACAATAGGCATGGATTATCACATTAAAAAACCCTCTGACACTATTCAAAAATACCCTATCTATGATAAGAAGATTTACTCCATCATGTAGGCTTTCCGACAGTGGGAACATTACATTCCGGGGAAGGATATGATCATCCGCACATATAACTGACCTCTTCAATTTATGTAGACACAAGAGAAGTTTCAAAATGATATGCATGAAAAGGGGTACACATATATGTAACAATTCCACTCAAACATTAAATATTAGAATGGAAGTATCAATAATGTTGTAGATTGCCTCAGTTGATCACAGTGGTGGAACTAACCATTGTTCTTATTAGAGGTCATTTTGTTAGATTCATCCAAATGGACTAGAAACTAAATCAATCAACATCCCTCACACCTTTTCATTATCGCTTTGCAAAACCTCAATCATTGATTCTCCAAAAATACCAAGAACTATGGGTTTATTAGCTCAAAAACTCATTCTTGGCCCCAACACTCTATACATTTGAGTCCAGCTGTGATGCTTGCAAGCTGCATAGGTTACTAGTGGCACTAACTCCACAATTTTTCTACTTTGCAAGTGTGATGGCTCTAAAATTTCAGGAAAAATAAAAAATATTTATGAAACTTCTTCTTCCCGAAATTTCTTAGGTGTTTTTAACCATATACTATTTATGAGATCTCAAAGTCCTATCCTATCCTATCTTAGAGGTATTTTATCTTATCCCCACAGGTTATCCTCTCTGATATGTGGATCTAGAGCCTTGATTGGTAAATACTAAACAACCACTTTTACCCTATAAATTCACTTCCTCCCTTAATGGTCTACATTGGATTTTGGAGACTCTTAGTTATGCCCTTATGTTGCTATTTTTACCTAAGGACCCATTAGCATCCTTGAGTTATGATTGAAGGCTTTCCTTATGGCTAAATAAGGACAAGTTTGGTGGGAGATTATACATAGTCAAGAACTTCAAAAATGGTTGTAATCTTCTCCTACATTTCATTAATACAAGAAGATTTAGTTTCCTATGCTTTGTGTCTATTTGATGCATATGTATTTCAATGCCCACTTGACTCATTAAATAGAGATATTAGTTTATGATATGGATATGTTGTAGTTCTCATGTTTTTTGTGATTGTCTTGCAAGTTTGATTGATAGTAATTGGAGCTAGACCTAAAGTTGACAAGCCAATAGAAGAGGAGGACTAGAGTTGGAGTCCAGGTAGTCCCTTCCTCCATTCATAAATTTCTTTATGTAAATCATTTTCCTTTTTGGTTTCTATTATTTGTATATCAAGAGCTAGATCTAGGGGATTCAATTATGTCCTCATAAGAGAAATTTCCAGAAAACAACTTAGCGACTCTACTAGGGAACGAGATGTTCCTTTAGTGGCTTCCTTAATTTATCCATTTTAGACCTTTCAATATGACTTATATTGACTAGTTTATAGAGTAATTAGTCTTGGCAAAGAATTAGTATGAGCTTGATAGGGTTTTTGTTTCGTCCTTGAACAAAAGTATCCCAAGGTAGTTTTTGGTCTGAGACAAAGTGACCTAGCACACCTATCTCTCTCTGCAAATGCAATGCGTTGCACTAGTGTTTGTGTCAAGCCTACGATGTTTCTTGTAGGATGCAAAATTTTAATACCTATGCCTTCATCTTGGTTTTGTTTTTTTCCACTAATTTTCTCTAAGCCTTTGTAACAATTATTGTCTATGGAAAATTCATTAGTGTGTTTACATTTGTGTTGATTACCTTTTGATGAGGATTTGTTTGATTTTTCTTCCTTATTTTCAATTAGGATTTGTAAGCACTTAGCTTGATTGTTGATTGAATGAAAATAAATTTCATATTAATCGTGTAGTTTGTGTGGGTTCTTTTGGTTAATAGTCTAGATTCATTTTCATTTTCATTACCTTTGGAAATTGAAAACAAAAGAAAAAAACTCTTTTTTACATTGCATATAGGTTTTTTTTTCGAATTGTATTGGAATAGTGTATTTAGAGATCCAATTAGGAAGTTTTCACGTGTTGCATTGTTTTCTTGTCACTTTCTTCCCAGAGATAGATATTCATTGAAATGAAAGGGTTTTTTTCATCATTCTAGTTGCATCCTAGGATGTTTAGGTTAATTTGTACCATAAGCCCTGAATTTGAAACTTAATTAAAGATAAACTTTAAATTTTTTCTGAATTAACCTAAGGATGATTTGTAACATTAACAACACACATAGAGCTATAGTTTAGGGATGTTTGTTGGCATTATAAAACATAAGAGTTGTCCTTATTTGTCTGCGTTACATTTTGGGGGTAATCTATATTCCACATACATAAGAATATTGTATCATTCTCCACGTATCTTCAGGTATATCGGATGGAATTCCCCATATTAAAAGTATATCAGAATACTTCCTATCGTACATGATGCATTAGAAAACACTACTATAGACTACGCTCCCACGTACCTCTGCGTATGTTTTGGAAGTCCGCTATGGGTTGTTATCGTGCCATAGATAAAAGGTTTCTCTCTTGCCAATCACGTCCCATCACAATAGGTAGAAAAACCTTGTGACTCCGGTAATCATATGGAAACTAACCTCGAGACTTATATTTTTTAACTCATGTCCTATGTGAACATAATCTATATACATATATAACTAACCAATAATATACCGTTTCTCTTTATTTTTCCTTATTTTCCTTTAAGAGAAAACAAAAGGTTTAGTGATGTAAATTCATATTACATATAATAGTAACATACCTTTGTATATTTTTTCTTTCCAACCCAAGTTTCTTTTTCAAAATATTTTTCAAATTTACCATGTAGGTATTGTCCTACTTCCCTCATATTAAATGTTAGTAGGACATTTAAAATTTCTAGAACACATAAACCTATAAGTTACACAATAACATCACCATAATTAGTATTCAATACACAAATTCATTTTATTTTTCAAATTCTTTTACCAAAATAAAACTATTTTGCCTCTTCTTTTTCTTTTTTATTATTTAAATTTCTTATACTCAAAATAATTGAAATGAACTGAAAATGACAGAAAAATTACCTAATAACTCTTCACGTAATAACTCTTCTTAGGAATGAATTCATGGCTATCATAACCCTCCCAACTATAAGCTAGCTTTACAGCAAGATACCCGTGAGCTCTACTCCTCTCTATCATAGAAATAGTCAATTAAATTTTTAGAATCTTCTTTCTTGAACCCTTAGAGAAATGTCCTGCTCTATTTAGTATTTTTTTTTCCCATTGGTTATAATTAGACACCATTTTCTTTCTCTCCCACAATGTTTCGACATGGAAACCACCTCATGGCGTTTATCTCTAGTCATATTTTTTTATTTCTTTTGATTTTTTTTTCTTAATTCTATTGAATAATGGATTTTTTTTTTTTTTTTTTTTTTGCAACTTTTTCCTTGACAATTAGGATTTAAGTTCTACATGAAAATCCTTAAGACATTAACAAGAATATTGTTGTTGTTATTTTTTGTGTCAATGAAATGATTACTAGACTACCTCGTAGAATTCATTTATATGATTTTTTCTCAATTTTCATCAAACAGAAAATATCTCTAAAAATTTTAACTTACCATCACCAAAACATAATATCTATCTCTACATGTTGAGCTAAACTACTTTGTCACATTTCTAAGAACCTGAACATATCAAAATAATTCCATTTTCCATTAATTAAGGTAAATATTTACATCAGTAAGTCATCCCTATTTTTTTTTTATTTTCTAACAATAATTCAAATAAAAAACCATAATTGATTATTCAGATGTTGCATCTACCTCATTATTAACCCTAACTATAATCCATTTGAAAGATCTAAAACTCTAGCTCTTTTGAATCTTAGAAAACATCATTTTTTATTATTGGTAATGTAGGTACCATTACCCACAAGTTTTGACAAACATTAATATCAAGGAGTGCAAACTACACCCAATTAACATCTATGCATAACCCCATCAGGTATTGAGAATTCTATTTACATTATATTCCTACGATGGATTTGAATACAAATACAGTTTTAAAGGAAAACAAATATAGTAATTTGTATATGGTTTTATAATTAGCAACATAATGTCTATGAAAATTTTAAGAATATTTTTATATGATTTTAAAATTAGCAACATAATGTCTATGAAAATTTTAAATTTTTAAAATGTGATATTTTAGTTTTTTAGTAATTTTAAATAAATAATAAAAATATAATTTATTTTAATTTTAAATTTCTAAAATTATTAAAATTTTAGTTTATATAAAAACAAAATAAAATATTTTATCAATATTTTATAAATTGAGATAAAATATTTACAAATTTTAATTAATTTACACTTACTTCTGATATTTTCAAAAACATATTTAATTAAATTTAAAATAAATTAATTTTTGTTTTACCTATTAGATATTTAATAAAAAGTTATATAATTTTACAATCTAATTAAATATTATAAATAAAAAAACATCGACTTGATACTTAACAACTATATATTAGTTTTTATTGAGATGGAGTTATCTTGATATTTAACAGCTATATATTTGTTTTTATTGAGATGGAGTTGCAATTTATATAACTCGAATTTAAATTTGGTCACTTTTGAAGGAGTAAAATAAAACATCGACTTGATATTTAACAACTATATATTAGTTTTTATTGAGATGGAGTTGCAATGTATATAACTTCGATTTAAATTTGGTGACTTTTGAAAGAGTAAAATATTTTAGTTTCATTATTTTATGTTTTTTTTAATATCAATTTAAATTAATTTAATTTTGCATATATTAAATGTTAGAGGGATTATTTTTTTCACTTTAAAAGAGGTTTGTATTTTAAGATATTTCTTGAGGTTTGATAGATATAGAGTTGACATGGATTTAGTTTGGTTTTAATATACATAAATATCATATCTAAGCTCGATCCATGTCTCCTTCTATCTTTCTTCCCTCCCACTCTACTCTCTCCCTAGTTCTCTCTCTCTCTCTCCACCTTTCTCATTTTATGCATTTCCTCTTCCTTTCCTCCCTCTTCCCCTCCAATTCCATCTCTCTCTCTCCCTCCATATCTCATTCTTTCTCTCAAGTCCTCTCTCTTTTCCTTCCTTTCTCTCCCACCTCCCTCTCTCTCCTCCCCATCACTCACTCTCTCTCTCTATTGCTTCCCTTCAACCTTGTCACTATCGCTCTCCCTATCTCCTTCTTTCTCTCCCCTTCTCTTCCCATTTTATCTTTATGTCTCACTCTCCCTCTTTCCCTCCTCTCCCTCTCACTGCACTCCTTCTATCTCTTGCCTCATCTCCTCTCTCACTCACTCTCTCTCCATCTATCCATTGTATCTCTCTATCTCTCCACCTCTATCTCTTTATATATTTTTTCTTCCCAGTCTCTATCTCTCCTCCTCCACCTCCAACTCTCACTCCCTCCATCTCTCCTTTTCTCCCTCTCCCATCCTCTCTCTCCCTTTCTCTCCCTCCCTTTCACTCCCTCTCACTCTCCTCTCTTTCTTCCCTCCTCTCCTCTCACCCTTGTCATTGTCTCTCTCTCCTCTCTCTACATATTTGTTCTTTCTTCTCACTCTCTCCTCCTCCAACCTGAACACACACACTCTCTCTCTCCATATGATGGATAATTTTCACTATATGCAATGTCTAATATATTTTACATTTTTATTTTTCATTGTGAAATGAGTTGTGGTTTCTTTGGAATTAGGTATTTAAAAGCCATGGCATTGGCCAATGGTATTGCAAAAAAACCTATTTACAAGCTAATAATATCCATGGAAAAGTGGGAGTGGATATCCATGGTTAAAAAACTTTTTATGTTGTGAAGTTATTGTATGTATTAAGTTTTAATGTGCTTATTAATTAAATTTAAATATAGTTATGGAATCATTATTAGTCATTTCCGAGGATCACTATTATTTTACCACTGATTAATGAAAATTATAATGTTTAACTTTAAAGAATAAATATCTATTTTTTAATATTTAAAAAAAATAAAAAAACTCAAATATTTCATTAGACCGTAACTTATTTTTATTCTTAAGTTTTGCACGAAAACCATCCAAAAATTAAATACTTTAAAATAACTTATCGCCAAGTAAATAACATATCACTATTAGTTACTTTCCACCTTTATTTATGTTTTCTTGGCCACTTACGTAGGAGTAAAATTGTAAATGTGTAGACTTACTAGTGGTTACTACCCACCGAATTTTATGAAGTTCTTCTGCTTAAGCAAGAAATTTATTTATCCACTTCATATCTCAATTTATTAGTTACTACCAAAGCAAGACTATACAATGAATTTTCTATTAACCATTATTATTTTTCCCTGCCATGTAAAGAGTGTAACCACTATTAGTTTAGAGTTAACCAATCCAAGTTATGATGTTTAACTTTGAAAAAAATGATTTATTTTTCAAAATTTTAATTGGATCATAATTTTGAAGGTATAACATTTATGCCATGTGGATAACTACCTCATATTTTTTTTCCATACTTTCTAGATGTAGTTGCAGTATTTATGCCATGATTTTTAAATATGTGTGCAATGATTTTTCATTGTCAAGATTATTAATTAGAATCCTTGAAAATAGCAAGTAAATAACATTTTTACCATCATTTATGACCCACCATAATTTAAGTGAGTATTTCCATACAAAATAAGGAAATAATATGAAAATAGATATACTTATCATTATTTATGTTTATTCAATGCTTTATCATGTAGGAACAAAAGGGTAAATATGTCAACTTAGTAGTGGTTCCTACCCACCAAAAATTTATGCAGGACCATATCCCTTAATAGGCAATTAATTTTTCTACTTCATATATCAATTTTGCAATTTTTCTAAATACATAGCATCCACTTAAGTGAAAAATTCGAAGTCTTGCAGCACTTTTTAATTTAGCATTGACAGATGTAACTTATGATTATTTATGGAGCATAATTTCTAACTTGAGTTGGAGGAGCCAAGTTGTCGTAGCAAAACAAAATTACAATATAACAAATTGAATTTTATTCTTTTTATTACTTTTAAATTTTTATTATTATTTGAGCTAAGATTTAAATGTTTACACTACATTTCCATCATATTTGGCAGTATATTATTTTTAAATTTTTATTATTTTTATTTTTTAATTGAGACGACATACAAATGTTAAATATTAAACATTTATGTCTACACATTTCCATTAAATTAAATTTGTCATATGTTAAATGTTAAACATTTACACTTGCCATGTACCCTAACCCAATATTTGATTGTAAACAACCTTACAGCTCAAAAATGAAATTCTATTATATTTGATAAAATTATAATTTTAAATATATAAATAAATCTATTTTGTTTATAAGAATTTAAAATATTTTAATTATATATATATATATATATATATATATATATATATATGAAATTCAATAAAAAATAATAAAAAAACATAAATTAAATTATGATATGATTTTTATGGATCCAATAGAGTCAAGTGTGGCTATTATTAAGAGACTCATGAAAAATTTGATCCAATTTTGAAATTCAAAAAGTTAAAAAATAGATAAAAATATGTAATTTGGAAACTCAAAAAATTATAAAAATATCTAAAATATGTGATTTATTTTACTAGTTTCAATTTCTCTTTTTCACCCTTATAAGTATCATCACCCTTGTAAGCATCACCAGATGCAATAAGTGCTAAGTGGACTATTCAAAAATAATGAGAAATTAATTAGACTACATCTTATGGAAATAGTCATAAATAAATGACTTATTTAAAGCAGTTAAATCCCAAAAATAATAATTTTTTTTTTTTTATCTTAGTATCTCTCACTTATTTATTTAATAAGATTGAATCAAATTTCATCATCAGTAAGCCACATTTGCTGGTTAGGAAACTGGTCTCAAAAGCACATACAGAAAAACCATATGAAAACCAGCAACTCGTCTCAAAAACACAAAACCATATCAAATTTGCTTATATGATAGAGAACTTATAAATTAAATTAAATTAAACAAATCTATATTTTAATGAACCTTATTAGGTTAGTGAGTGTCTCACTTTGCATACTAATTTTGTTTTCTGATTAAAATTCTGATTTTCTCATACTCACTTTGCATACTAATATTTTTTAATTAAAATTCCCACTTTCCATACTAATATTTTTTAATTAAAATTTTGATTTAATGTGGGAAAGTATATAAATATACATATGAATGGATTTTTCAACCTTATCTCTAAATCCAAAATTATGTTTATAATCACATGAAATTAATAAGAAGTGAAATACCTGACTGTTATCCTCTCTTCGCCATTCTTATAAAACATGAACTGTTTTTTTTGTTCTTATGCCACCCAATACTTAATGGTTCACTGAAGCAGCACCCGGATGCCTATTGATGTTCACCGGCAGCAACTTATTCGCCTATGCTAATAATAATGATATCGATGCGAAGAACAGCAAGTTTGCAAGGGCCACGGCGTAGGACGTTGATTGCACGTGACAACTGGAAACAGTGCTATAAATTTCACAACAGTTTAATTACCTTGGGTTGGTAGAAATATAATTTTTTATTATCAAAACCCATTTTTTAACGGTCAACGGAGAAACCCTGAAACTACAAGTGCTATCATTAAGAAGTGGCCGTGGTCTATTGAGGCTACCATTTGTTTCTTTTAAGATTAGTAATTTGTTGTTTACTAACCCTTCCTATCAATTGAATGAATACTCAATTATTACCTGCCTCAGGATCAATTGGGTTCTCTTTTTTCAGATAGAAAACGGTAGCCAGATCAAAGTCCAAGAAAAACACCTATCCAATAAATTGGGCACGGATTGCATCTTTTCAGTTCATTGTGAGAGATACCAGATTTGGAGAACCAGTTGGATTTAACATGAATTCAAAGTCGGGGACAAGTTAATATATTCGGAAAGATCTGGATTAGAGTGGGGCGAATATAGTTTTAATTTGATGATTTGAATTTTTTTCTGAGTCATACATTACACGCTTTCCTCTTTGAATATCCCCTCTCTTACTTTGGCTTGAACTTTCACATATGCAACTTCTATATTCAATCTATTGTCGTTGCCGAGAATAGAGTCGTGACATGTGCAAGCTTTACAACAATACAGTCCTAGAAGCCCTCGATTGACATAAAATAACCCTATATTAAACCCTAGGATCTGCTTTAAACCCTTGTTGTTGTATTCAAATATCATGAGTGGGGAAAGTAGCACAACCCCAAAATAACTTTTAATTTAAAATAATTAAAAATATCAAAATAATAATTTAATATAATTAAAATAAATTGTCGAGACAAGAATAATTTTAAGTATTAGCGAGTAACACCACATGAGCAGAGTGGACCATCCATGGATTAATATGAAGACCGGTTCGTGACAATCTGGAATCTCATAAACAATAATTACTAGCAATTGTAGCAATTGCAGCGGGGTGTAAGGAAACGCCGAAAGGAGGAGATGTGAATCATTTTGTGCTATAAGAGAGGTAAAATGTGTCATTGATTGATTACATGAAATCAAAAACAAACTCACACTCTGTCTCTCTGTCTCACAAAGAACACTCTGTTCTTTCACTGTTACAAAAATGCAATCTGTTCTTTCACTGTTCAGCAACAATAGAAAGCGGCAGTTGTGAGAAGGCGGCAGAATGTACAGGAGTTGAAAGTAACATTTTCAACCGATAGAACCGAACCGGGGGCTTCAATGGCATATTTAGAAAGGCAACTGTTAAGTGTGTCCTTTTTTTTAGCGCCGAATTAGATTATGTAATGGTGCAGTTTAAATATTCAAGTGAATATGTCGTAATAGTCCCTTCAAAAATTTTAATTTTAAAAAATAAAAAAACTATGGATGATGTAGTTTTAATAAACCTAGAATATTTTTTTATATACACAATTAAATCTATGAAATTAAATATTTCAAACTATTTTTTTCTCTGATTTCCTTTTTAATATTTATTAGTTTTACAATTAAAATGATAATAATATGTTATTACAAATTCCCGAACATTAAAAATGGCACATAAATACTTGAATCCGGGTATTAAATTTCTAAGCAGATTGTAATTTCACAGAGCGATACTTTGTGAACGATAGAATCACTTTCCTTATCTATTGCTATCAGAAATGAAGTGGAAATTGTGTTATTACCATAATCATTTCATAAACTGTCGTATTCAAGAAAAGAAAACCACTCAGCGCTAGTAACTCTTTCAGAGAAGCTAGTCATTCCTGCATTGCATCATTGAACGTTTGCCTTCAAAATGTTAGAAATATTAAAGTCACCTGCCGTGCCTTGGGCAGTGACAGGAAGAACAAAGTACAAGGCAGGAGAAGATTGAGTGAGCAGCACTCTGTATTTAAGAAGAATGGAAGATCCATAAGGAGAAGAATTAAATTTAGATGGGCCGCAGCCAAGTATGACAGCAGAATGAAGACTTTGTCTACGGAGGAGCAGTTTAATTAAACCAGTCATTTCGGGCTTTAAAGCCCTCAACAACCAAAGTTATTTTTGAAGCAGTGTCTTGTTGATGAAGAGATCTATGATGCGATGCGATCAAATTGCAATCGCAAATCGCAATGTAACAATACTCAAGTGTCTTGTTGATATGGCAGAGTTCCGCAAAGCGGAATGGTTATATAAAACATACAACCGAAACATATATTAAAATCGCCCCCCTACATCAGCGGAGGCCCGTGGGTCCACTTGACCACGTGGCGACACCTCAATGGAATCGCAAGGCTCAATCACAAGGCTTAATCGGAGCGGATATGTTATGACCTCCAATTGAAGGCCGGACCCGATTTTATTATACACCACATTTTATGCGCCATCGCATCCGGTTGTTCAATCACAATCGGAGTTTTGTTGTTTGGTCGCGCGATTGTTTAAAGGGCGGACCTGATCGATTTATATGCCATGTTTTATATCGGGCCATCGCGTCCGTTGTAATCGCAATCGGAACTTCCGATGGATCGCATGCCTTTTGTAGTTTGGTGTGATTGGAGTGGCGGACCCGATTGATATTATAAGCTGGAGTTGATATGTGTCATCGCATCCGCTTATGGATCGCAATTGGAACTTTTGTGTTGTATGCCCCGATTGCACTCGTTTGTTGTTTGCGATTGCGATGTGGTCCCACTCACAAGTCATACATTTGAATTTTTAATTGTTGCGCAAAGGGTTTTCCTTTGTATCTTGTTTTATGTTTTTTTTTTTTGTTATTCCCGCCGCGCCATATATATAATGTAAAAAGGCCCGCGAACAAGGGTAATGCAATATTTTTGTCTTATTGTTTCGCACAGCAGCGCGGAAGAAAAGTGACATACACATCAGTGTTGGTTTACACAGAGACAGAGTGTGTTGTTTTTAGAAACAAAGAGTTGTTATGTGCCTTGCGTCTGTAGCAGTCACCACTTTTGTTATCCCTCTGTTAAGAGGAAGACTTGTATAAGTTTTTTTTAAGAAATAGAAGTTGTTTTGAATGTCTGAGAAACTCTGTCTCCTGTTGAAAAGAATTTTCTTTATCTCTCTGTGTTGTGAAGTGGAGCTTATTCTCTCCACTGTTTGCTTGGAATTCTCAAAATTCCAACACAAAATTTCAACGCGAAAGCACTAAGAATGTCTCCATAGTATATCGCTTTCATGCTTGGTTCCATGTCTCAGAAGCTGCACCACCAAAATCCACAGATTTAATCATTAATAACCTTCTCTATTTATAAATAAAATAAAACAAAAAGTGAAAGTGATAAAGCATCCAGTTGCTATCTTGACTGATAGCCCAGAAAGAATAACCCAACAGATGCTTCTCTTTGGCGAACGAAACCTTTGCTGCCACGGAGTCTGGGCTGTCGTAGCCAACCCACATCATATCTGAGGAGTATGCATAGGCCGATACAGTTTCCTTGTGAAAGACC
Organism: Pinus albicaulis; assembly: GCA_034641835.2. NCBI lineage: Eukaryota > Viridiplantae > Streptophyta > Pinopsida > Pinales > Pinaceae > Pinus > Pinus albicaulis. The sequence goes on from CM076578.1 coordinate 1,692,677,649, forward strand.
TTTGTTGCATTTTTCTGAGTTATGAAGTCTCTGGTGCTGATGTTAGAGGATGCGTGATACAGTGCCGCATGAGCTCTGGTGGCAGAAGTGTCCCAGGAGCCATGGTAGTCGTAATCATGGTGAAATTTTCGCTCAACTACTGTTCCAATCCCAAAGTGGTTTGCTGAAACGAAAACAACTTATTTCGCACCGCTTTTGGGCGAAGACGAACCCACTAAAAAGAAACCCGATCCTATTATATTCTGCCACGTCACTGGGATAATACCACCCATTTCGCGTTCTTCTGAAGTGTTAAGGCTCGACGGGCAAAATAATGCGATATTGATGACCATCGTCTGATCTGGAGGCCAAGAGATCTGACGACAGTCGCGCAACTAGTTTCACAGAAGATAAGTCAGGTATGAACTGGGGTTTTGTGTTGATTTCACGTTTAGTTAATACGTTGGATGTGTGGGGTCCGTGAATCACCACGCAATATGAAATGTCGTGTTAATATTATAAAGCATGGTTGAATGGTATAAGCGATGGTGGATGTGTTTAAAGGCGTCGGACCCTTTTTATTGTATTAAGTGCTAAGGTCCGAATTATGAACGTGTTTTATTATATTTTGTCTTAGAGGGTTGGTTAAAGAGCTTTGTGTGTGGGTTTAATTACCATTCGATACATACGCGAAGGAAGGGCTCCAAATATAAGGCTATTTGACCTTATAACAAATCGATTACAATGTTACACCGAGTTAAGGTAAGTTATGTTGTGACATTCATTTTCAATAACCATAACTAACATTTAAGCAATTTGTTCTTAGAAACTTCGATGTAAAATCTGGGTTTATTGAGGATTTTATTAGCTAGAAAAATAATTGCAAAAGGTCTACTATGCATAAACTTAGTATATTGTTATTAACTCGGTTGGCAACAATACTTACATTATTGCAAGATATATTCAATGTTTTCTCGTCCATTTATTAGCAATTACGTACTACTATTCTTCTTCATTATTAAATGTACTTGGACATTTTGGATAACTATTCATCATAACGATTTATTTTCATTTTTCAAATATTTCTAAACTACTCACTCAACTTTACAAAATAATTAAATATTTAATATATAATTTTATTATTTTTAAAAATTTAATATTTATTTTTTTAATTAAATATACATGGAATCATTTCACTTAAAGAAATTGTGATTCAATAAGAATTTATTTTCATTTTTCAAATATTTTTAAACTAGTCATTGAACTTTACAAAATAATAAAATAGAAAGGATATATATTATAGTTATGAGCGCGCGATTAAAAATACAAAAGGCTCTATTGTTGGGGGTTTAAAAAGGGACTATCTAATACATTCATTAATCAATTTCGAAGAAATCGATAAATGAATCAGAAAGAAGAAAATAAAGTAGAGTTCCTTGGTTTGAGTAGAAGCTTGTATTGAGTGAAATTATTGACATAGAGAGAGACCAGCTCTCTTTAGTGCCGAGTCCATGAAGATTGCTATCAATTAGGCTGAAGAAGATACTTTGTATATTGTATTGCAGATATGTAACATTAGTAAGGTTGTACATGTCATTTAAGCTTGTAGTACTAGCTACCGTTACATTATGGTAAAAGTAGAAAGAATAAGAGTGATAGAAGAAGAACCATTTGGAACAAAAAGAAGGAAAAATTCATAGCATAGTAGTTGATTCTTCATGCAAGGTGATCGGTTGCAAGTAGGGTTTTAGTCCTAGTCGTAAAGACAAGGGCTTGCCCGACAGCGACAACACCATTCGACGTCCAAGGTTGGGATGCGAGTAACATAGTATTCTCGGAGATGCCTATGTGCATCTCTTTCATGTACATGAATGAGTAGATGCATGAATTTTTTTATGCTTTGGAGTAGTTGCAAAGTTGGGCGCAAACAGTATAGTGGTAGAGTAGGTGGAACTAAGAAGCGTTGTTGTATATTGAGGAGTGCAGTCTCCTGTTCGGTGATTTCTTGGTAGAATTTGTTGAGCTATGAAATATAGCTACGATCCATATTTGCTGCAAGGAAAGGAGAAGCATGTGAGTTAACATGTAAAAAGTAAACAATAATAATGCAAAGCACAATAAGAAAGAAATAGTAGGAACCAATATGAAGTGAAATTACAGTGGAAAGTGTAAACGTAAATTAAGCAGGAAAGTTGGAAGGTTTTATGAGGAGACAGAAGATGAAAGAAGTAAAAGTGGAATGCAAGGTAAGGAAGGTACCAATAGTTAGAGGTGTTCAAGGAGTGTGAGTAATAGATTTGGAGGCAAGGTACGTCTCCTCTTGTTTCCTGCGCATGACAAAATGGTTCTCTTGCATGCGCAAATAGCGTGAGAAGGAGAAGGTAGGGAAGATGCAAAGATCAGTCAACGAGCGAACTCTTGAAATAACTGTGAAAGTGAGGCCTTGACGGTCAATGTTACCGATGTCGATTGTTGCCTTATCTAATTTCATGCCTTGTGCTTTATGGATTGTTAAGGCCCATGCCATGCAGAGAGGCATTTGTGGTCATGAACCCCTTGTTATGGACGAGATTGGCACAAATTTAGGATTTGAAGGATCCCATGGTGGACCCTTGTAGTGAAGAAAGTTGACTACAACAAATGATGGTAGTTCTGGTGGTGCAGAACCTAGTGCATATACGATTGCGCGGACGGTGTCGAGTGAACCGTTCACAAGGCCACTGCCAACCCACAAGTTGCTTGTGAAAATAACACGTTGGTCAATGCAGAGGAGTATTTTTGAAGCTAATTGATCATCTTTTGGTTGGCTAGTTTCAACTTGCCTCTTGTCGATAGCATAGTAATGTGCAACTGGCTAGTTTAATAATTTTAACATTGATTTGTTGTGCAGGTCAACAACCTCATTTGTTGCATAAAGATGCACTGAATTGGAGAATGATTGGACTTCAGCTTCAGGAAGATTTGTTTTTGAACGTGTCATAATAAGATTCCAATAAGTAATAGTGGGGGTTGCATTGCGAAGGTCGGAGAGGAGTTTGCGAAAGGAAATTTGTGCAGGGCTTGTTCCTTGTTGCCGAAATACTATTGAAAGCATAACCATAGTATTGAAGCTTTTCCATAGTGTAGTGCTACGAGAAGTTCCTACATACATTGGTGTGTCTTTGATAGGTGGCAGCTGGCCAAGGTCACCCACAAGGATTATAGATCGTCCACCAAATGGCTTGTTTATATTTAATGGGAATGCCTCACGCAAGCAATCATCAATTTGAGAAAGAAATTTAGGACCAATGAAGCTCATTTCATCAATTAGAATGTAATTGATATGTTGATGTTGTTGTTGAAGGTTAAGGAGGGAGTGACCCTCTAAAGGTTCCATAGAGGATATAGGGATGCGAAGAGTAGAGTAGATCGTCAAAGCATTGATGTGGAATGTTGCAACACCAATAGGAGCAAGCAGAAGGAGGGGGTATTTTCCAATGATGGAGTTTTCAAGGAATGCATTTTTTAAGCACTCAATTAGGAATGACTTATCGGTACCAGTAGTGCCTTGGATTATCATTTTTAGGTTTTTTTTGGTGAGGTTGTTGCGAAAGTGGGAGAAAATGATATTGAATGCAATGGTTTGGCTTGGGGACAAGGAGGAAAGAGAATGTGTGCATGGAGTTGGGAGTTGGTGGGATGTTGTGGAGGAGCGTTTGAAGTTGATGAAGAAGATGGCTATTTCTTGTAAGTGTGGAGGGATTGTAGAGTGGGCCCAATTGTGGTTTGTGTCAAACTCACGATGGCCAGGCATTTCAAGTTGATTGAGGACAAGGTTGTTACCTAGATGTAGTTGAGAGAGAAATTTCCATTCATGCATGTCAAGCATGGGGGCATGGGGAGGGTCATCTGGGGATGAACAATTAGAGTCGAAAAGGTCCGGGGTGGTTGGTGTGTAGTGAACATTCCAGGGTTCATATATGTGTATTTTGTTCCCAGTGTTCAACAATTACTGCGTCAGATATGCCAATATCGTTAGGGAGGCTACAGAAAGGGAAGTATAGAAGGAGTTCGCTCCAGCAGAAGTCTACATAGGATGGTGATTCTTTCAATGGAATGGAGGTGTAACGAGGAAGAATGCGGACAACCATGGGAGGGAAGATTTGTTTCCATGGTGATGTTTTTCGATGGGCGGAGAAGGACCAGGAGCGTGCAACCTCAATAAGAGACAAACTTTCAAGTGCAAGTGGTCTTTTCATGTAGGAGGTGATGAAAGGTTTTGATGGAAGATGACCATCTATTTCATTGGATACACAGTAGAAGACTTGTTTTTTTACATTGAGGGAGACAAAAGAGCAACAAAAATTTGTTAGTGGGAGTTTTTGTAGCATGTGGCATGTTTCTTGTGCACCAATGTCTCGATCAGCAACCATTTCGGTGAGGACTTTGCGAACGACAGTGATAGTAGGAGCATCTTGGGGGGAGCACTGTGAGGGGTGTGAGAGCATTTGGCAGTAGCTTTCAGACTTTGCCTCTGATTTTGTTGCATGCTTTGAAATTTAGTTCAAAACAACATGGCGTGAGAGAACTAGTTGGAAATCAATGTTGGCCCTCCATATTGCATGCAGATGAGCATTGTGCACATTGAGTTTGTCATCATTTCTAGAAGGGGAGTATTTTTTTTGCCAGTACCATCAATGTGAAGAGATGAGGTGTCGGGAACCTCCCATGGGGCTCCATAGCGGCAATTTGTAGTGTTATTTCTTTTGCGTAAACATGTAGAAGAGTGGCAATCTGTGTGTCTCTGAATGGAATTTAGGACTTTTTCATAGTCTTGTAACTGATTGGATGTAAAGATTTCAAGTGTGCTAAGGAGGCATGGGTCTTGTAGAGATGAATGATTTATTCCAAGAGCTCGACTGTGAAGTAGGCGAGGGTTCATTGCAGTGCAGTACTGATCGAGAAATTCTTTAGCTGCGTGGACACTTGTGGGGTTCGTCTAATCGAGAGTGTCCATAATAGGTGCATGTGGAAGCCACAAAAAGCCATGGATATGTGCAGATCCACGATGTTGCCATTCATACCTTATAAAGGAAGGGGACATAGTTAAAATTGGATGCGTGGAAATGAAAGTAATGAAAGAGAAGACAAGGAAGGAATAGTGTGCATACCTGCACCAGTAATCCTTTACAAGGAATGATTTAAGTAGGACCTCTTATAGGAATATTGTGAATCTGTAATGGATATATTGAGATGCACGATGTGGGTTTCTAACAAGGTTTTGGATTCTCCATCAAGTGTGCTCACGGAGGGTTGGAAGGCATCAAATTATGTAAGTCAGGCCATTTCGTATCAGCTACAGTTAGTGTGAAGAATATGGTAGGGGTACCCATTTGTATGATCATGTCCATAAGCTCCCCTCTAGCCTTGGTCCAGAAAGAACGACTTCCACGCAAGGATGACCCGAAGCACATAATTTGGTCTGGGATGGTTCTAGGCGGGGTTTGTTGGAGTTGGTCGCGAAGGTCAGCAACTGTTGCTGGAAGGGTGTTTGAAAGGTCCCTTTTAAGGAAAACAAAGGCAGTTTCTTGGCTGCGATGGCACATGATAAGGTTGTACAAGTAATACCGAAAGAGAGGATGTTGTGCAAAACAGTTTTCATTGTAGTGCATTAGATGCAAAGCGTATTCTTGCATATCCACTTTTGCAATTATTGGTTGGTTAATCATGGCAGATCGTGTGGGGAATAGGGTGGGGAACGCCATGGAGAAGAGGCCCTCCGTTTTGTATTCATTGATTGGGGAGAGGCCAATGATCGGCCATGTAAGTGAATGGGTGGGTGTGGAATTGGAGGAATCTATGTACATAAGTATTTCATCAAGTTCAGAATGAGAGTTTGGTAGAGTTGAAACAAAGGAGGATGGGTGGAGGTCAAACGAGCATGGGTGGGGAAGTTCACAATTAGGAATTTCAGGAATGGCTTCATGGAGTGGGATGGAAATTGTGTTGATATGGTGTAGCATGTTGGAAATGTTGGTAGGTGAAATAGGCAAAGAAGAGAGGGAATGTTGGTTAATATGGACATTTTTGTAGTATGGGTCATTTTGTAGTTTGAATTGCAAAGCTGCATGGACATGTGATCCACTAACAAAGAATGCATAGTTTTTTTCGTCATAACTAGTTTTGTTTACAACAAGGATGTCTAGTTCTGACAACATGCGAGGAAGAGAAGTGACAATATTTGTGATATCTTGAGGAAAGCTAATAGTATGGCCGCAATATTTCAATTGGCCACCACTTGCATGGGTGACTTGAAGAACAGGCTTCACACGAGCAATGAGCATCTCTTCAACTTGAGTCAAGCAGGATAGGACATGTGGTTGGATACCTGGGTCCATGTTGTTTGAAGAGGAGAAACGATGGGTTGTTTTTTCAGTAGCACAACGAGTACAATAAATGATTCCATGACTTGTTTTTGTTTTCATGGATGGGTAAGCTTAATGAAAAATTGAGAAAACTTGGATGGGACAAAGTGCGTCTATCCTTTCACGAAAGCGATGATGTGCATGTTGGAGAAGGATCGGGAGAAATTGTTGGGGAGGTGGAAAGGGAGGAACATGGGGTGACATATGTAAAGGGTAGGCAAGATTTGAAGGAGTTGAAGGGTTTGGAAAGAGTTGGTTAGCAACTCGAGATGTAAGGGAAACTTGGAAATTTTAGGTGGGATGTAGGGGGAGGGCGATATTTTGTGAAGGAATGGGAGTTTGGGTTGTGTTTGTTTGAGAGCGAAGGTTTGTTCGACGATTTGAATAGAGGAGGCGACGACGTGTATTATTCATGCCTTTGTTTAGTGCGTAGTGTCGTTGTCATTCTTCCCTTCCCACATTGTTTTCTTGTGGGGTTGGCATAGCTGTTGCAAATAAGGAAAGGTATGTCAAATGAATGAAGCATATTGCAAATGATTATTAAAGCGAAAATGTATTGAGTATGTGTTGCGTGGAAATGTGTGTTGGATATTTGAAATAGAAAAACATTTTTTTTTAAATGAAGTACATGTTGCATGTATTGGCTACAGTAATGTGAAGATATATTTTGTATTTTACTAAAAGACAAGAAGTAATTAATGTATTATTTTCCATAGTAAGCATAGCATATTGATATGTACATTTAGAAAATGTATGTGTTGTAAAGAAGATCAAAAAATGAAGGAGGAAAGGAAAAACCATGTGACTAAATGTCAATATATTAAAAAGATCCATTAAAGCATAGTGCAATGACATATATACAAAACACCATGAAGAAAGGAGTGGCTGCTCAAGCGTTTAGGAGAACTAGTATAAAATAGAAGGGGACAAAAATATATAGTAACGATTACAAAAGATGTTTAAAATACACTGCTAAATTTGGCGGCGGATTGGGTTGGGGGCGGGAGGAGAAGATTACAGGACCTCTAGGAGGAGATTTGATTCCTCACTATAAGTGAGTTCTTCTGCATGCACAATAGTTGGGCGTAGTCGTTCAAGACTGTTGAAGCTGTGCCTCTTTAAAGATAGTGTGAAGAGGAAATGGCGTCCTTTGACTTTACTATATATGTCCAAAACAGTTGTAGGATCGGTTGAGAGGAGGTAGAGGTCCTTTGCAGAGACACCAAGAAGGGAATTTGCAGCTTCGTCGAAAGCGACAACATTTTCGAGGCTGCCAATGTGGTCGTGCAATTGGAGTCGGAGAATGTAGCGATAGTCGCACTCATTGAACGAGCCTTCACATTTTGAGCATCGGTAGGTGTTGTCATCTTGTCGTAAAGCCTTTTTCATGCATTGCATCCCATCAATGGTAAGGGGACATGCGAGGAAGTAGAAATCATCCATGTTAATAGAGGTAGCAGTAGCACGGAGTGAAATCCATGGGATATTGTCGGCAAGTTGCATTGACAGAATGAAGGCAATTGTTTTTGAACTCAGAGGCCTGTTGGTTGTGCTTGTGTATCTGTGGTTGAGCGACGTCTACGGCACTTTATTTCCTTCTCCGTCAAACCATTGTTTCAACTGTTGTGTTTTAGGGATATCTGGATTTATAAGTAGAGAAGTGTTTGGGATTGTGCCGATCGTTTAGCCATTGAACTCGATGATCCTTACCCCTTTAATTGCAAGCACGAAATTTTCACGAGCCATGCGCAGGTCGGAGAGTACACGACCTTCAGCATGGTAGTGTTTGCCCCACAAGGTGACATCGATGCTACTCCCGGACATGTGACGAAGAGATATAGTTTTTTTTGGAGTTTCAGAGCCATCGCATTTGCGAATGATAGAGGCAGGAGACAGGGAAGCGACAATACCTATGACATCAACGATTGACATAGGAGGTGAAAGTTTGATGGAACTTATAGGCACGAATTGATAGGTATGGGAAGGAATTGTAAGGTCATCAGTGAAGATTTGTGACACTGTTGATGAAGAGAAGAGGAGGATTTTGAACAGCCATCTGAGATGGTTATATGAAGGGTTGGGGACCTTTATGGTGCCATTTGAAACATTGTAAGTGTGGCCAATTTCAATGAGAGCATGTAGGGATTCTTCCAACTCATTGAAGGCAGAGACGTGGATTTGTCCGTCGTCACGGTCGACAAGGTCAAACCCTAGTGATTTTCTAGTGCCGCGTGCATTGCTATATTCACGAAGGGGTGTCTTTGCAAGGACTCTGCCTTGGATGGACCAAGATTTTCGTGTAGGGGAGAGTGCTTTAAAAGGAAGAGCAGTTGTAGATATTAGGGTGGAGTTTTGGGAGGACAAGGAGTGAATATCAAGGGAGGGTGGCGATGAGAAGGGAGAGGAAGAAGAGGAGGATGAGGTGGCTTGGATCATTTGTTCAGTGGAGAGAATAATGGGGGCCGGGTCACCAACCAATGGTGCAACACGCTACAGTATGTCAAGATCGATGACAGAAAGTCACCTACAGGAACACGATATTTATTAGCAAAGAGGGGAAGAAAAATGGTAGGAATGAGAATTGAGTAAAAAAAGGGACATAAGAGGAGAATTAGTAAAGGGGAGGAAGCGGTGAGGTGGCATGTGTGCAGCTTACATTGAATGATGCTCATACATGCATGAGCTTCCTTTCAGGCGAATTAGTGAGCCTATTTGCAAGTTGCCATTTTGCGCAAACCTTGTATGTGAAGAAGGGAGTAGAACAGTGTGCTTGTGAGCACCATCAGACAACGATACGCGGAAGCGAGGCATTGTAGCTTGGCTAGAACTTATCTGTTCAAGTGCAACAACCTGCAGGGCTGGCTGCAGGTCGGCAGCACCAACGAGGAGTGATGAGAGCGCATTGCAAGTCAAGGATGTTTCCATGGCGATGCAGATGGCTTGGTAAAACAAGGTGCTGCTAGAAAATACAAGTATGAAGGTAAAGAAATTGAAGAATAAGATGTGTACATAAAGGAAGGAAAAGTTCTAAGTTGGAAATTTAAGAGCGCTGAAGGAAACAAACAAGAATTGATAAAATATTCAGAGAAATTGTCTATTAAATTTTTTATGTGCCCACCTTAAAGCATAAATTCATAGTGCTCTTAATGCCCCAACATAATGAAAAATCATATACAATGATAAATCCACAGTCCTCGTTCACAAATTTGGTTTCTCTAAAAGGAAATAAGTTGTCTAAAATACAAATAATAGCCTACATGTTTTTTATTCCTTGAACATTGGTCTTGTTGCCATTTCATATATATAAAATATATATTTCTAACACTTGAAAAATAGAATATAATTCCTACTAAATGAAAATATTAGAAACATATTTTTTTTTAATAATAATTTAATGATAACTGTACACATAATTTCTTTTTTTCAATTAAATTAAAAATTAAAATGGGCATAAATTATTTTCACACAAGTGTCAACAGAGTATCTAATTCAAAATAGACAGATATGAAGTAAAACTAAAATTAAAAATGATATAAAATATTGTAGAAAAAAATAGAGATAAAATAATTTCAAGTTATTTTAATTTTGTGAATCTAATTAAATCTACTCTTACCATTATATTATTGTAATTAATAAATTTCATTCACTTTAATGCGATTTCATTAAATAATAATAATAAATTATTAAATATCAATTAATAACAAATACTAATTGAAAAGCTAAATAATAATAATTATTACAATTGACACAATTAATAATAATAATTTATATTCAACAATAATATAAAATCATACTGAAACAATATTTGAAAATAAAAAGTTGCAAATATTTTTTAATATACATGACTTTAAATTTTGAGAAATTTGTAATAAAATTTCTAATTACACCATAAAAAAAAATTAAAATTATATATATAGATTAGATATTGTATTAATAAAAAATAATTAATAATAATAAAAAATTCAATATATTAATTTATTTAAAATTAAATTATGAAATGAAAATCGAATATTTTAGACTTTTGGTTTAATATCCCCTTCGTCCACCACAATATATACGTGCCTTGTTTAACATTTCTTTTGGTTCATCAATATAAACTCGGGCCTGGTTTTAAAACCCAACCAACAACCTCTGTAAAGGCTCTCGGCCCCGCATGTTACGCACTAATCCCCACACAATCTAAACCAATAATCCGCAATTCATTGGTTCCACATTGTTTTCTTTTAAGCCTCGGGTTATATTCAATTATCAACATAAATTTGATTCGGGCCCATAGTCTTCACGAACGCACCTTCCATCGAACGGTTGAAGTCCTATCATGCTCCCATCAACGAATCCAACGGCAGTCGCTTGATAATCTCGCTCACCCTTTAGCTCCTCCGCATAGCGCGATGAGATGGGTTCCAGCCTTTAACTTTGCCTCAGCAGCATTCGACGGTGGACACATCGTCGCTTCAACTCTGATGATCCAACGAGCACGAACGCATATCATGTGAATTAAATGTATGAGAGTTAATTCACAAAAGTCGCGCTATATAAACGGTTTTCCCAAACCGCTTGTCGCTACGCATTAGCCCAAGACCCACATCGCATTTTTTTTATAAAAACAACTTACCGCTTGTTGCTTCGCGCGATACTACTGGGTTTCCTTTTCAAAACTGCTTCAGCTGTTCAATTGTCGGTTCCGCACTCATGATTCCGATTTCAATTTCGCATTCAATTCCACTTCTTTTGCATCACTACTGTGCCTCGATACACGCCATCCACTGGGTTCAAAAATGTATATGAGCGACCGAACACTTACACATCAATTTCACCGTGATTTTAATTCGAAATTTGAACGACAGCAACTGCAAGCGTGAAGCCACATCGATATTCCATGCATATACATGCTCCCTTATTTTTCACGACACGTTTCCTCGTTACTTTTCCAATTTTCCTTCGTCTGGTGGTTGAAAGAGCGGAGGTCCAGCAGATTTCGGATCCACGAACCATCGAAAATGGACGACGATAAGGGACTCAGCCCAACCAGCGGCAATAAGAATCATAGTATTTCTGTGGGAAGTAAAGTGAAGAAGGGCGTTCTGGATGCGGGCACCAGTGTGTAGGAGGCTTTTCAATATGTAAAAGCTTTCGTTGTCTCTCAGGTAAAAGCTTTAATTAATCATGGCAATTAATTAAATACAGAATTGGCATCATCTTTAATGTTTTAATTTCATATTTCAATGTTGTTGAATGGACAATCAGGTAAAGAAATTGAGCGCCAAAGACGAGAAGGAAGTGATGGAGGCCGAATTTGAAGCAGATCGAATGCAGGCAAATGCTGCAGACTCAGCCGAAGCAGAAAAGAAAAGGCATGAGCATGAAGTTCTGGGCATCCAGAGTTCATAAATGTTAAGCATTACGGTGTTTGGTTATCTTTTATCTGTAGATGTTGATCGAAAACATTGATTTCTGCAAGATAGAGAACCAAATGTGCTGAAGACTCTTCAAAAGCAATCATTCTTAATAGTAGGGTTTGATATTTTCTAATTTTTGTACATTGATTTCTGCAAGATAAAGAACCAAATGTGCTGAAGACTCTTCAAAAGCAATCATTCTTAATAGTAGGGTTTGATATTTTCTAATTTTTGTCTTCATTGTGTTAAATTGATTGTTAAATGTGCATTAGCTGAAACCTCTGGAAAAGCAATCATCAGTCTATTGTAGGTTGAATGATTCCTAATTTTTGCCGGAACTGTGTTAAATTGATTGTTGAATGTGCATTAGTTGATGACTCTGCCAATGCAGTCATTAGTATATAGTAGGGTTTGATGCTTCCTAAATTTTGTCTGAACTGTGTTGAATTGAAGGTTGAATGTGCAGAGCTAAAGCCTCTGCAAAAACAATAATTAGTATATATATAGGCTTTGATGCCTCCTATTTTTTGTCTAAAGTGTGCTAAACTGATGATTCAATGTGCATTAGCTGAGGCCTGCAAACGCAATCTAGAGGATGAAACATGTACAGAGCTAGAAAAGATATTGATATTTTCCCAGTGAGGCTATTGTCATAGTTACTCTGACGGATGCTATTTGACAGTCAGCTGCCATTGACATGCTACTTTAGGTAGGAAAACCATTAGAAGGTGTTTGCATCATTTAAACTGTACGTGTAACATTCCTACTCACAGTAAATTTTTGATAATGTATATCGACATTTTCAGTTTTTTTTCTTCTGGTGCTTATAATGGCTGCTCTTGTAATAGTTTACAGTATTTACATTCAAGTCAAATTTCGGGAAGTATAGTATTGCTAGAATGGTATTTGGGTTTTTTATCATGTATTGAGTAATTGAATTTTTTTGAGCCTTTAGAGCCATTATAATAGGATGTCGAATGATTCTAGGTTTGCAAATGGCCCCAAGACAACTATAGTGGTGTCTTATATAAATGAGTCTCTAACCTACTGAAGTGGCTTTTTATATAAACAAAAGCTCTCGGGTTGCAAAATCCGTCTCTGTTTTGAGGCCAACTCATGAGAATGAAAAAGGGCCCTGTATAAAAGCAGAAAATGTGGTTCTGCTGTCTTCACAGGTTGATAATGTGCATTCCATTCAACTCTTCCGCACAGAAATTGCTGATTGATTTCACACCATGCAACGTTAGGGGCGTATTATATAAATGAGTCTCTAAATTGCTAAAGTGACTTATTATATAAACAGAAGCTTTGGGTTTGCAAAATCCGTCTCTGTTTTGGGGCCAACTTATGAGAATGAAAAAGGTCCCGGTAAAAAAACCACAAAATGTGGTTCTGCTGTCTTCACAGGCTGATAATGTGCATTCCATTGCACTCTTCAACAGAATTTGCAGATTGATTTTGCACAATGCTGACTTGTATCTTTGTTAATACATGTTCATGATTACCTTTAGAAGGTGAATCTAAAAGTTTTATATTTTGTTGAATTTGATGATAATATGCTAGGCTAAATCACAGTTTTCTGTTAAATACTATTTTTAGATATATAAATAAATTGAACACTTCTAAAATATTTGAAACAACAGATTTAACAACTATTCAACATAAAAATTTCAAAAATTATAAAAAAAATCCAAAATTCAAAATGTTTAAAATACACATTTAAAATAAATTAAAATAAATCCTGAACAGTTGTTTACAATAAAGTTGACACCAATCATGGTGAAGACCCGGCTAGGGATTTAAACATCTTAAAAGAAACTTTTAAACCTCGTTCTAGTTGCAAATGGGCTGAAGTTTCAGCAGGCGAAGCCAGACTCATTTGGTGAAGAAGTTAGAGGAAATTCCGGAAGTTTTTGCATCGGAAGCTAGAACTCGAACCTTGCAGTTGGTTGAGCGAGGTTTGGTAAGACCTGGCGCAGATACAGAGTTCGAAATTACATGGAAAAAGAAAAGGTAAACAGCCTGAAAGTTTTGTTCATGATATTTTTTCTATACGTTTTCTCACTCCATTCAATGTTACAGTGAATATTGATAAACCTGCTTATCAAAGATATCCACTACAGCGGGAGATATGCAGTACAGTGCGAGTTGGAAAGTGACAACAAAAGATGGAACGGTACCCACCTGAAGAGCAATGCTAAGAGGAGCCAGAAGTTGAGTTTGCATGTTTGGAGCAGAACGAACTGCTATAATTTTGTACATATATTGGAAGGAGTAAGTAGGATAATTAAGAATCTGGCCATACTTTATTTGAATTTTAAAGCAAACGTAGCTAAATGGTAAAATCGTAATCTATTGCAGGTAACAGAAGCTTAGAACCAATTTCTAAATCGGAAGTTTTACAAGGAATTTTTAAGCAAATACAGCTAAATCGTAAATTCGTAAAGTATTGCAGGTAACAAAAGCTTACCAGCAATTTCAGAATCGGAAGTTCTTGAAGCTGGAAGTCAGTGTGTAAGTTGTTCAGGCTGGAAGGTGGAACTAGGCTGCAACTGCAAGTTGTTCAGGCTGGAAGCTGGAACTGGGCTGCAAGCTGGAAGTCGGCACTAGTCGATTTAACCTTATTGAAGTCCATTTAACCACATCGAAGTCGGCTGGAACCTGGAAGTCGGCAGCATTGCAGTCTTGTATGCATTAAATCATTGCATCATGTCTTTTATGTGTTAAATGGTTGGGTATAGGATGCAAAGAGAAGACAGAAAGAGTTGCAGTATGTCAATCACATTGAATTTCAAATCTATTTCAAATCTTTTAGGTAGTTGTATATAATTCTAATAGGTACCTATACATGCAAGTGTAGTGCCATGTAAATTTGAAGCTCTGAAATGTAAATTTCAGTCACTCAACAATTTGAAACATAATAAATTTGAGAAATTGAACAATTTCAAATGTCTTTTTCAGTACAGTGCCGTGTAAATTTCAATCTCTGAAATGTAAATTTCAATCTCTCAAATGTAAATTTCAGTGACCAAACAATTTGAACGTAATAAATATCATACATTGAAGAATTTGAAAAGTTTTTTTTCAAATTAGCAGTTGGTAAGATGGGTAAATAGAGCAATTTCATTGGTTGGAGGAGGTGCCACATGTCCACATTTGACTCGCTGGAAGGGAAATAAGAAACACTTCTCATTGTCTGGGGTGAACAGTGTTTGCTCACCCCAAGCCAGCAAAGAAAATGCCTTCGGCATAGTAACAATACAACAATGGATTGCATATAGGAAATTTCAAAACTGCAAAATAGTAATACTGGTTGGCTCCTCTACAAAAGTATAGACGTTATCTCAAGGCTCAATCACCTATCATTAAGTTATCTCAAGGCTCAATCACCCATCATTAAGATAAAATAAAAGATGGCTTTTCCATTCAATATATGGGCTGACTCAGACCTATACTTAGCCTAGTATAATCTATAAAATAAATAAATTCAATGAAAGATAATACCAATATGAATCATAACCAAAATCTCTCAATATATGATGGGCACAAAACGATATCAATTTCAAAGGGGAACCCAGATTTGTAGATTTCACTTCATTCAATAGTATTTCAGCTATTGGTCATAGAATTGAAATCTTTAGAGCTGGGCTTCCCATGGAGATCCTGTAAGTATATTACATCATGGCCATCAATGGAGGATTGAAGGCTAAGTATATATAAGAAGACTTGTTATGAAATAATACTATGGACGAGATTATTGAAATTTTTCAGACCTTGGCCTTCCACTAGAGATCCTGCAAGTATATAAGATCATGGCCATAAAAACAATAGTTGAGTTAATGTCAATTGAAAGTGTGAGATAATGTGAGTGTTTTTGCAAGCTCCATGTGCGTTGAATGTGATGCTTTAAATCTTGTTTGGTTTGATGAGAATCAGATCATATGGCCATTAATGGAGGACTGAACGCTGAGTATATATAAGAAGGAACACTATGAAATAAAACAATATTTGAGTTAATGGCAATTCAAAGCATGAGATAATCTGAGTGTTTTTGCAAGCTCCATGTGCGTTGAATGTGATGGTTTAAATCTTGTTTGGTTTGATGAGAATGACATCATATCATCCTTCACACGCTATAAAGTTGGCATATCCTTGTGAAATATGATAATGAAAGATAACTAATATGTTTTCCTTTTACTTCTCATTCAACTGGTGCAAACATCAACCAGATGATGCTTAGAGGTCATGCAACTACAACAGCCACTTGAGAAGGTCATCATGAAGTATTAGGTATAAAAACCTTGACCCAGTAGGTATGAATTCCAACAGAGCCACTTATAGAGGTGAAAGAAAACACAATCATTACCCCACCCTCTGTAATGTTGGGTAAATGATAATATGAAAATAAATTATACTCTTCAACTTTCACTCCAATTTCTTCCATGTTACACGAAATGATTAAGCGACATAGGAATATGCATGAAAGGGATACCTGAAACATGTAGATAAACACAAAAGTTAAGCCAATATGATTATTTATTTAAAATCAAGGTTCCATATGATTAAAAGTAACAGAATATGGATGTCAATCTGAGCAAGATCAGATCAATTGAGCCTTTAGAATGATTGACGAAACCACAACATTTTTAGTTTTTGCTCGAAACTGTTTCATGAGTACGATGCTACCCAAACCATGCTCATTGTTGAACAAAATTCAAGGTAAGGCACCACTGAGATATTTGATGCTAAAAACCATGGTCACCAAGGTTCTAATATTGTCCAATATCTCTAACCTAGTAGTGAAATTGCTAGCTGGAGACTTTACACTAGTGTCCAAGACACGAATCAAGCACATCCTAGAAGTTTAGGATCAGATACCAAGTTACTTGGTTGACATATCTATGATGGTTTGAAGATGATGAAATGATACATAGGATTTTTCTCCATGTCATCGAAAATTCACTACGTAAGAAAACAACCTGAGAGGTTCACTAGAAAGGCCAAGGGGAGCCATACATAGCCATTGTCTCTTGACAGAGCCATCATAACAAATCTTGAAAATGTAATATTTGATAATTATTCAACGCCTAAAAATTTAAATTCATCCATATAATGGTTGGGTGGATTTATTGATCCATATAATGGTTTTTGTTCGATGGTAGCTTTCTTATCCATGTCAAAAAAAACTTTGAATTCATAATGATTGAGATATGAGGCAGTGAAAAAAGAGATACAGAAAGGGACATTATAGTTGAAAGAGTGTTAAGTCCAAGGGAGTCATTGGAGTAGATTATTTATATCTTAATCAAATGGAAATATGAACCATATAAGGTAAACACTAGATAATAAGTTGAAAGTTGACATTCTTGAGAAAACTTGTAAATTTTCATCACTATATTAAAGAAGTTTATCTCTATCTAGCTAGCGCTAGACACTTTTTGAAAGTCACACTCAATGATACCTTAGGCATAATTGTTGATGGATTAAATCCATCACGAAGAATATAGGATTAAAAACAACATCCACTTAGATGCTATAAGGAGTAAATCCAACAAACAAAACTATTGAGAATAATGCTTAAATATTTCCATGTAATTGCTAACATTAGCCAACAAATTTTATGATTCTCTGTTATTAAAAAATTAGTGCAGCAAATTATGAGGATGGCCAGTGCTCAGAATCATTGGCAATGGTCAAAATGAATAATTAGTAGTTGATAACTCATAGAATTAGTAATAGGTTTATTATAGAAGAATGTATAAACATACATGATTCAATGTGAGATTTACAAGTCGAGCATTGATCTGATCTGTTTTTTTTTTTCATTGTCTTTCATTGTTTTTTATATGTCATAATTATTCTGGTTTATTAGTTAGCTTAAAGAGCAGTGGCCATTTTAGATTCTACAATTGGTATCGAAACAGGTAAAATTTTTTTGGGTTAAAATTTTATTGTTAGAATTTCACCCAAGTTAAAATGTTGAATTCTAACATGCTTGTTCCAAAATTTTGGGAACGATTATGATTATTGGTGCATTAATATGCTGACCTTTTTTATTGGAAAATATTTTTGGGAGATTGTTGAATCAGGTTATGATGAGCTAGATGATTGGAATTCCCTTACAGCCAATGAAAAAACAACAAGAAAGGAAGCAAGGAAGAAGAATGCTCAAGCTTTATTTCACATTCAGATAGCTCTTGATAAGAGCTTATTTCCACGAATATTAGGAGAGGAAACTGCTAAAGATGCCTGGAAGACTCTACAAGAAGCTTACCAAGGTAGTGATCAAGTTAAGGTGGTCAAGCTTTAGACATTGAAGCGAGAGTTCAAGAATCTGAAGATGCAAGAAGCTGAAAGTATAAGTGACCACTGTGTGAGAGTCAAAGATGTGGCCAACAAAATGGATACACTTGGGGAAACGGTAAGTAATGAAGTTTTAATAAAAAACGTATTGAGATCTTTAACACCTAGATGGAATAATATTGCTATAATATTAGAAGAAAGCAAGGATTTGACACAATTAAAGTTTGATCAATCGGTTGGATCTCTCATGTCTCATGAAGAAAGATTGAAAGACACTTTTGAAGTTGTAGAAAAAGATTTTTCCTCTAAAGTACAAATTACAAAGAATGAAGACACAAGAAGTAGTAGTGCCAAAACCAATCAAGATCGAGGTAAATGGAAAAGCCAAAATTTTTCTAGAGGTAGAGGCAGAGGTGGCTCAAGAGGAAGAGGTACTTCTAGAGGAAGAGGTAATGGTAGATTTGATAAGAGAAATGTTCAATGTTACTATTGTAATAGGTATGACAATTTTGAAAGAGAATGCAGATTGAAAGAAGTTAAAAATGCTAATTATGCTCAAGAATGTAATGAGTATCCTTGAGATCACTTAATTTTATCTTCTGCCAAAGCTAAAAATACTAGTAAAGATGTTTGGTACATAGATTCTGGATGCTCTAACCATATGACAGGGAAGGAGAAATTGTTTTCAGCCAAGGATGGAAGTTTAAAATCTGAGGTCAAGCTTGGTGATGATAAATCTTTGGAGGTTGCTGCCAAAGGAGCTATGGAGATCCAAACAAAAGAAGGTATAAAGAGTATTCATGATATTTATTATACTCCACAATTGAAGCACAATTTGTTAAGTGTTGGGAAGCTATGTGAGAAAAATTATAAAGTAGTCTTTGAAAATAAGACATGTACTATATATGATAAGAATAAGGGAAATAAGGTGATCACTATTGTGCCCATGACAAGAAATAGGATGTTTCCCTTGAGGTTTGGTGAACATAGCAACAACCTTGCTAATATGGTTTATGAAGATTCAAGTTGGCTATGGCATCTCAAGTATGGGCATTTAAATTTTCACAGTTTGAAGTTTCTAACCTCAAATGCATTAGTTTCTGGTTTGCCCAAGGTAGAGGAGCAAAAGGAGGTTTGTGAAGGATGTGCTAAAGGCAAGCTTGCAAGGGAAAGGTTCCCAAAGGGAAATGCATGGAGGGCTCATCATCCACTTCAGCTTGTTCATTCAGACATAAATGGTCCTATGCAGATTAATAGCTTGGGTAAGTCATCATATTTCATCACTTTTATTGATGATTACTCAAGAAATTGTTGGGTATATTTTTTGAAGCCCAAAAGTGAAGCCCTGGATACATTCAAGAAGTTCAAAGCACTTGTAGAAAATGAGAAAGGTTGGAAGGTCAAATGTTTATGAACTGGCCGTGGAGGAGAATTTTTCTCAAAAGCTTTCCAGACTTATTATGATATGAATGGCATCTGGAGGCAACATACTATAGTATACACACCCCAACGAAACGGTGTAGCTGAAAGGAAGAATCATTACAAACTAAGGGATTGAGCAATTGTTATTCGGGAGATGAAGTTGCTACAGCAGTGTACATCCTCAATCGTAGCCCCTCAAGTGCACTAGAGGAGATGAATCCTTATGAAGCTTGGTATGGAAAAAAGCATAATGTTAATCATTTCAAAGTTTTTGGTTGTTTGGCTTATGTGCATGTCCCTAGTCAAAATAGAAAAAAGTTAGATGCAAAAAGTGAGTCATGAATTTTCATTGGGTATAGTGAGACAATCAAGGCTTATAAATTGTATAATCCCCTCACTAACAAGCTTATTGTATCAATAGATGTAATTTTTGATTGAAGGGGGAGCTTATGGTCATAAAAAAGGCGATGTAGAGAAGAAAAAATTTGTTTTGAATGATGATATAATTGCTGATATTAAGCATCCAACTAATTCTTCTGTATCTAGTGGTTTAACTCCACCAAGCAGCCCTTCATCAATTTCTTCAGCATCAAGTTCAAGTCCAACTTCTTCTCTAAGCTCTACAAGGAAGGTAAGGAGATTGAGTGATATATATCAGAGGACTGCAAATCAAGCACATGAAGAAAACCCAATAGGTAAGATAGTGAATTTTTCTTTATTAGCCAAGGCTGATTTTGAACCATCATGTTTTGAAGATGCATGTACTAAAGAGGTTTGGGTGCAAGATATGAAAGAAGAGATGGATTCCATTCATAGGAATGACACTTAGGAATTGACAGAGCTTCCGCATGACAAGGAAAATATTGGCACCAAATGGGTCTACAAGACCAAATTTAACGGTGATGTGAGTGTTGAAAGACACAAGGCAAGATTAATTTCCAGAGGATTCACACAAAAGTATGGAATTGATTATGAAGAGACATTTGCACCCGTAGCAAGATAGGAGACCATTAGAATGCTGATTTCATTAGTGGCTCAAAAAAGGTGGAGCATACATCACATGGATGTGAAAAGTGCCTTCTTGAATGGGTACTTAGAAGAGGAAGTATATGTGGAGCAGCCACAAGGTTTTGAAGTGGAAGGAAAAGAGAATAATGTCTACAAGTTGAAGAAGGCTTTGTATGGTCTCAAGCAAGCACCAAGAGCATGGTATTATAGGATTGATGGATACTTTGAGGAAAAAGGCTTCCATAGAAGTAAGAATGATCCTACTCTTTACTACAAACAAGAAGGCATTGATATTTTGATCATAAGTTTGTATGTTGATGATATATTTTATATTGGTAGTAGTTCCAAAATGAATCATGAGTTCAAAGTTGCTATGATGAATGAATTTGAGATGAAAGATCTAGATCTCATGAAATATTTTCTAGGAATGGAGGCTTATCAAACTAAAGATGAAATTTTCATTTGTCTGACAAAATATGCACATGATATTTTGAAGAAATTTGATATGCTTGATTATAATGGATCCCCTACTCTAAGTGCTCATGGAGTTGTATTATGTAGAGATGATGGTGTTGATTTAGTTGATGACACAACTTACATAAGTATTGTGGGGAGATTCATGTTTCTAATCCACACAAGACATGATATTGCATTTTCGATTTCACTTATTTCAAGGTATATGACAGATCCATCTGAAATACATATGAAGGCAGCCAAGAGAATTTTAAGGTATGTGAAGGACACTCTAAATTTTGGTATTCATTACTACTCTGCTGAAAAGTTCAATCTTGTTGGATTTAGTGATTCAGATTGGGGAGGTAGTGTGCATGATCGTAAGTCCACATGTGGAAATTGTTTCTCTTCTGGTTCTGGTTTCATTACTTGGAGCTCAAGAAAACAAAGCATTGTTGCCCTCTCATCCACAGAAGTGGAGTATGTTGCAAATACTTCAGTAGGTACACAAGCTCTTTAGCTCAGAAAAAATTTGGAAGAAATTGGGGAGAAGCAAATTCATCCTACAGTGATTTATTGTGATAATGTAAGTGCGATCAAGTTAGCAAAGAATCCAGTTCATCACAGCAGGGCAAAGCATTTTGACATGAAATATCACTTCATTTGAGATTTGGTGCAGAAAAATGATGTTGAATTAAAGCATATAATTAGTAAGCATAAACTAGTAGATATATTCACCAAAGTAGTTGTAAAAGATCAGTTTTTGACACTAAGAGATAAGCTAGTAAGCCCTCATTAAGAATTAAGGGTGAGTGTTGAGAATAACGCTTAAGTATTTCCATGTAATTGTTGACATTAGCCAACAGATTTTATGATTCTCTGTTATTAAAAATTAGTGTAACGAATTATTAGGATGGCCAGTGCTCAGAATCATTCGCAGTGGTCAGAATTAATAATTAGTAGTTGATAAATCACATAATTAGTAATATTTTTATTATATAATAATGTATAAACATACATGATTCAATGTGAGATTTACAAGTTGAGCAGTGATCTGATTTGTGTTTTTTTTCATTGTCTTTCATTGTTTTTTATATGTCATAATTATTCTAGTTTATTAGTTGGCTTAAAGATCAGTGGCCATTTCAAATTCTACAAAAAAAAATTCTAAATAATTTAGACTATAGGAGATAGTATGGATACATCATATTGCAGATGTCAGTAAATTTAGGAAATAAAAGTGTTATTTAAGATTGGCATTCATGTTTCTCGATCAATCCTAAGTGAGATCAAAATTAAATGGTGTAATCTAAGTGCAGATAAAAGCTATTAAAATCTGTCTTGTGACTTCTTGAAATGAAAAGTACAATTTCTTTTTGGGTTAATTAGAAGAGGACTTTACCTAGTGTTTGAATATACCATATGTTACACCTCTTCAAATATGTGGGTTCAGTAGTTTTTCTTTCAGTGAAGGAGTGTGTGTGGCTTGACTTCTTGAAAATGTGAAAAGTACAGTTTCTTTTTGGGTTAATTAGAAGAGGACTTTACCTAGGGTTTGAATATACCATATGTTACACCTCTTCAAATATGTTGGTTCAATATTTTTTCTTTCAGTGAAGCAATGTGTGGCCCAAGTTCCTTTACTTTGATATTATTCACTTAAGTTGCATCCATCTCTTCTTTCATCTTTCATAGTATGGCTTCTGGATTCTCTGTGAATTGGAATTTTCTATTATCATTTAACTTAAGATTTCTTGTGTCCTTGGTTTCTTGCATGAATATCATGGACAAATACTTCATGTGGCTATCATTTGTACTAACCACTGAAGTATTGATAAGACATGATTATCAGGGACAATGCCCTGCAACTAGAGAAGCACTAGTTTAAATAGAGGAGTAATTAACACTAACTATAGATTAACCAGTCCAAACAGAGGATTAATTAACACTGACAATAGACTAATTACTCTATTTTTTCCTAGGTTTCCCTAGAGTAGATCAAGAAGACAACAAACCAAAAAGCATTACCCTGTGTGGGATCATGGGAAATATAGATACCAGAAATGCAATATTATTTTTGAGTTTTTCCTTTTCCCGTTTCGATTTTTCCAAATAATTACGTATGTCTATGAAGATATAAAATCACCTCCAAAATTGAAGAAATTTTTGACCTTAAGCCTCAGAAATTAACAAATCTAGAAGTTAGGTTTTTCTCTATGGAAAAGAATAGTGTAAACTTGGCCCATGGTGCCAGTGGGATGTTACATATGCTTGATCAACAATACTTCTCATTCAATATTAGATTAGGAAGACAGAAACTAATGGGCTGAATTTGATGCTCTCCTAAATACACTAAATAATAAATATTGCATCTGAAAAAAGGACTCTCTAAACAACGTGTTTTTGGATTTTCAAACCTGATTGTTGAATTTGTAGAAGACTCTTTGAGGCTTGAAAACATCACTTTAAAACCTTTGCTAGACCAAGTAACAGTTATTAATTTAGAGGGAAAATCCAGCATCTGGCTGAAGTAAAGCCACAAAACAATGACGGAGGAGGAGGAACTAGAAGTAAAATTCATATCATCCCCCTGTTTCCAGAAATCAACCTTGATCTGATCCAATCCAAGATGGTGAAGAGCCCCATTCGCTTGGTGTTGTTTCTAGCGCCTGGCCAGAGCGGAGCCACAAAAGAGCAATGAAGGAGGAGGAAGAAGAGGGAAAATATAGCATGGGCCGAGGAATAGTTATAGAACAACGGTGCAGAAGGAGGAAGAAGAGGGAAAACCATATCCTCTACATGTTTCCAGAAATCAACCCTAAGTGAGACACCATTTCCATGGTGTTGTACACAACCATCAACATTGCCCTTGTTCGCAGAGACAAATTTAGCGTGAAAGTCAGATTCTCCAAGGAGACCTGGCATGAGAGTAAGAGGAGTCCTGGCATGAAAGCAATATCACATGCTGGTCCACGGCCTCCACACGCCAACTAGAGGAAGAACCATGCGCATGAAAATTTTAAGACCCTCTACAAAGTCGCATCGAGGATATATGTCAGTGGGAAGAAGAGCCATGCACACGAAAACTTTAAGACATCCTTCTCGAACGTTCAAGGAAAATGTGCGTAATTAAAATTTAATATAAAAAAATAAATAGTCCAGAGAAAATGAAATTTTTTGGAAAGTTGAAGATTAAAATTTAATATAAAAAAAATAAACAACCCACAGAAAATGAAGTTTTTTAAGTCTAAAAATATCATGGGAGAGTTGAAGGAAACCGAGTTAATTAAAATTAATATAAAAAATATAAGGTTGACAGAAAAATAAATATTTTTAGATTAGATTATCATTTTAGTTTTAGATTAGATTACCATTTGTTTTTTCAATAAAAGGGAATAAGGAACCATTCCCAATGAAATATCTAGGCTTCCCCCTTAACGTTACCTCCCTAAGGGTAGCAGGATGGAAGGATCTCCTCATGAAGCTCCACAAGCTCCTACAAGACTGGTCCCTCCGAGCTCTCAATGCCCCTAGCCGAGTCATTCTCCTTCAATCCATCCTGCAAGCTATCCCCATATACCAGCTGTTTGGGAGAGCGGACCCCAAGACTGTTGGCAACAATATGGTTAAAATCTTCAAAAACTTCTTATGGCAAGGAGCCACAGAGACCCAGAAATGGGCACTCCTATCCTGGGAAAAACTTATCAAACCAAAAATGGCAGGGGGTCTAGGATTAAGAGACCCATATATCCTCAACCTGGTAATGGGCATGAAGCTGTGGTGGAGGTGGCTGCAAGGAGGTACCGACATTTGGAAAATCATATGGGAGAAAAAATACAAGATATCAACAATTACAAGGAAACTAGAAGCCCAAAATATTCCCAAAGGATCACATATATGGAACCTAGTTGCAACAAACAGAGAAATTATATGACAGCATAGCTTCTGGGAAGTTCAAGGAAGAGGAATAGCTCTCTTCTGGGAGGACCCTTGGCAACAGAGAGAAAAATTATTCAACCGCCTGGAATTGGGAGAAATCTTCTTATTCACAAACATGTCGAACCAAAGAACAATCAATAACTACTGGATAACAGAGGAGGAAGTGACATGGAGAAAATGGAAAGAGAAAGAACACTGGCCACAAGCCCCAGAAACTGAACAATGGAACAACTTCAACAAGGAAACGAAGACTAGGAAATTGGCTTCCACTAATGGGGAGGATATACTGAGATGGGGATACAAGAACATAGGGATGTTCACAATCAAATAAGGCTATACTATAAAATCTAACAACCATCTCAACGGAACAGACCAACTATGGCAGAAAATATGGGGTGCCAAGCACTAGCCAAAAGCTGAACACTTTCTTTGGATTTTAAGCCATCAGAAAGTCCTTACATGGTACCAACTGAAAAAAAAAAGGAATGGAAGGACCCTCAATATGCAAAATGTGTGAGGAGAATATAGAAAGTATAGAGCACCTTTCAATACATGCTCCAAGGCAGAAAACTATGGCAAAACATCAATGTGATCTTCCAACAAACCGACAGAAACATGGCAAACATAAATGAAACAATATTTGGTGGAAAGGGGGCTACAAGAGTGAAGTCCTTAATAAGGCATGGAGATTATCTATTCGATTCCTTCTTTGGGAAATATGGAAAGAAAGAAACCACAAAATATTTAGAGAAGAAACTAAAGATATAAACCACATATGGAAAGTGATTTTGGACAACATCAGGGAAACAATTCTTACATAAAAATGGACAGAAGATGATTGGAAGACAAATGGCCAGGAAGAGAGGATCCTACATATGCTAAAATTAAAACCCAAAATTCTAACAAAAGCATTATGGAAATTCAAACTGCAAATGCAGTCCCCCAAAGAAATATTTACTTCCCACAAGCTGGATTCCTAAAATTGAATTACGATGGAGCCTCCAAAGGAAACCCAAGGCAAGCCGGAATAGGAGGAGTATTCCGCAAATCTCAAGGTACAACATATAGGGTATATGTAATGGACATTGGGTATGCAACGAACAATGAAGCGTAGTTATTGGCAGCTAAACAAGGCTTAACTATGGCAATTCGGGAAAACTACAACAATATTATAATAGAAGGGGATTCAAAATTGGTGACTGGAGTGCTTAGCAAGCTTCAACAAGGAACACCTTGGGAAAAGATAAGAAAAAGCTGGTGAACAACTACGATTATTCATGAGATAACCAACCTAATGAAACAGATAAGATACATCATACATTCACATGTCCGCAGAGGGGGAAATGAAGTATTGGACTACCTAGCTAACTGGGCATGCAAGAACGAAGGGCGATAGTTAGATATCAACCAGAGAAGCCAAGTCTGGGACATAGAACTCCAAACTCTATAGATTATCATAGACAAAGACAAACAATGAGCTCTAGACCCCCGATCGGGGTGTCAAGTGTTTGATGATCATATGCCACGCGGTGGATGACAGTAGAATGGGATTCATTGCACGAGGGTGGCGATCCTTGCCATGATGCTCCCTCATCAATGTACACTACTCACTTGTCAGATCATTCTTCACGCTGAGAGAGTGGGGTTAACTTGGGTAATACTCTATTTCCTTCATCCCATAATCTTGGCTTTACAAAGAAAGGTTTGTCTTCCTCTCTGTTTTTCTCCGTGGTGCATCTTCTGTTGGGATACCTTCAGGGCTGGTGTATTACCTGGTATGTAATGCTATCATCAGTCTTCTTTATTACTTCTTTGAAGAATGAATATGATCGTTATAGTTCTGGTTATCATCATTACATGGAGATACTCTGTTTGTATACCTGTGATAATGACGAAAATGGCATCTGTCTGGAAGTACGACCATGCTTTCACAGTCCTCTGGCCTCTTCGCATTGTATGTCTGGTTATGAATTCTATAAGGTTTATATGGTGCTGTATGTGTCTGGATACTATCTTTCGGCTCATAAAACTATTCATAAAATGGGGTTTAGTTCACACTTCTCTGGTTATGATTTCACAATGATATGTTCTATCATTTGTATTATGTTGCCAATTTATTGTAATTTGACAAATCATTCCTCTGTAGGCGTCGAATTTCTATCAAAGCATTCCTATCATTTCTTTGTAGGTGGGCTTTCTGTCTGTATCTGCTTAGATGGTTTGTTGCCCAAGTATTTTAATTTGACATTTTTCTGTTACGAATTGCTCTCAAAAAATTCCTCTGTAGGTGGTTTTCTGTCGGTCTCTGAGTATATTTTAGGGGTAAAGCCTTTCAATGGTTTCTTTATCTCTGTCTGGTGCTGAATTCGTTTCTTAGTGTAACTGGGCATCTTATGGTTAATATTTTTGAATGGTACTCCTTTTTCCATCTGGGTTATATGAAGCGCTTGGTTCTCCACTGGCCGCGTAGTTGGTTCGCTTTGTTTTTCATCCTTCTTAGCTTCCAGATGCCTTTTTTTGACAGTATAAACATTCTGGGGTTGAAGAGTCATCAAATAATTAACAGAGCTTTCAGAAACTATTATATTGACTTCTATCTCTTCAGAGGATCCGATTTCAGGTTCTTTAATTCCATCATGGTGAAAGGCCAGAATAACTGAGGAAAGGGCAAGAGAGGGAGGAAGAATAACAAAGAAACTTTGGAAAATATTGCAATTGTATATGAAACAAGAAATTTGATCCATATTCGCAAAGAAATTCATGGTTGGGAAAAACAAACTCAGAGTGATGATGAAGATCTGGAAGAACAAGAGGCCAAGATGGATTTTATTTTGGATCCTGGAAGCAAAAGAGGCATAGTATCACTATTCCAGCAGTCAGTTAAAATGTACTGGAAAATGAAGTGTGTACTGGCTAAGGCAATGGCCAATATGGAAGTGAAGGAAGAAAACTCTTCAATGCTGTTCGAATTACACCAAATCAAACAAGATATGCATAATATGATGAAGACCCAGTTGCAGATTAATGAAAGAATCGGTCACATAGAGAGGCAGCTTAGTAGCCTCGAGAAAAAGGATTTGCATGGCTCTACTACAATGGAAGCAGTTGATGGAGTCTCTTTTTAGATTATTGATATGTTATATGTTTTCTGAGAATAGTATATATAATTTTTCTTTTACATGTACTGGTTATGGACATAGTAATGTTGTAAAAGCAGTAAATAGACGGAAAAAACAATTTCAATTTTGGATGGATTTTAATGCCAGATGGTGGCCAACAGACCTGGTTTCCTTCGGGTAGGTTGAGGCTCCGCAGCTGATACTATGTATAGCAACTTGTTCACTTTAAATATGAAAATGGATAGGTACTACTAAATTTACAAAAAAAAAAAAAATTTACTTGTGGAAGTTATTTACTAGTACAATTATATTAAAATTATTAATGAAGTTGATATAGTTGAAGGTTTCATCAATATAACAATAAAAAAATTATTGCAACACTAATAATGTCTTACTAATGCACATATTTACATTAACCATGTAGAAAAAAGTTGTGGGTCAAATTTAACGTTAAAAAAAAAATTACACATCTTATTGTAAAATCGACTATTTTGCTAAAAAAAATATGTTTATATATAAATGAATGTTATAAATAATAATGATGAATTTATTATGGAGGAGCTTATTAGAATTGGAATTATCTCAAATCCCTAGAAAAGTGGTGGGTGGAGATCCATGTGGCATAAATCAATTTTTTTCAATTTATTAAAAGTTATGGACCATTTTGCTAAATATAATATGCTTATATATAAATGAATGTTATAAATAACAACGAGGAACTTATTAAAATTAGAATTATCTCAAATCCCTAGGAAATTTTTAGGCGAGAGTCACCTGGCAAAAAGTGAAAATGTGAAGCTGGGTTACACTTTTTGCCGTTTTTTGAGAAAAAATTTTCATTTTTTTCGGTTCTTCAACTTTCTGCAAACTATAACAATTTTTCTGTGTAGAATTTCATTTTGCGATAAAAATAAAAGTTGTGAGAAATTTTGTTAGCTTTCTATTACTTATTTTTTGAAATTTTTTATGCAGATTTGATATGTCAACTTAGCGTTTCTTTGAGTGTGTGTTTCTTAACAATCAAAGGATTCATAAGAAGTCATGTTATGACGCAATGTTGTATTTATTGAAAATTTGTGTTTTTGAAAAAACAAAATGTGTTACAACAATCTAGACAGAGTCTACTTTGTTTTTTTCATATTTACAAAGCTAATGGATGCATATCATAATTACTAGAATTTTTTGAACTGGTTCAATACGAAAAACTGCGTATTTTGGATATGTTTCGCGTCGCAAGAAATTTCTTAACATATAAGTTATAAACTAAAAATCTAAAAGCTACCCATTAGAGACGACGGACCAATGTAATGCCCCATAATTTTTTCAATTTTTTTTACAATGTATTTTGGGAGATACAAAATTTTGATTTTTCACTGAATCACAATGACCCTTAGAAATTGTTCGCACCCATTTTTTTAGAAAAATAATTAAAATTAATAAACGTTTACGAAATTCCATAAAAGTTATATTTCCTTAAAGTAGATTCAATTTTGAAAATTCTTGTCTTGGTTCCGACAGTTAATTAACAACCTTTCATGGAGTTTAATCAGTCCAAAGTTGCAGAACCGTTTTCAGAGCCTGGTTTTTGCGTAATGGTGACGCGTTAGTTCGGCCGAACTTTGAATACAA
This sequence comes from Pinus albicaulis, assembly GCA_034641835.2. Lineage (NCBI taxonomy): Eukaryota > Viridiplantae > Streptophyta > Pinopsida > Pinales > Pinaceae > Pinus > Pinus albicaulis. Next base: position 1,692,707,304 of record CM076578.1, read on the forward strand.
GTTTGGCCGAACTATGTTTTCCGCTTCAAACTCGTTAAATCTAACGTCATGATAGTTCGGCCGAACTCTTTATAAAGAGTTCAGCCGAACTATTGTGCAACTCTCCGTCGGCTGGAAAAATTTTCGGAGCCCCCACTAAAAACACAATTCACGTCAATATAAATTGGCGCTAAATGATTCACAATTTTCGCACATTTCGCACTTCATCTCATTTTACAAAGACTTGGTTTGGGTTCAAAAAAATTTCTTCTTGGTTTGGGTTTAAGGAATTTTTTTGGAGGACATTTTTTGGAGGCGGCGTGATTTTTCTTGGAGTCGTGATTTTTCTTGAACGTATGTACATGTTTTGTCTTGAAGTAAATCTTTTGAACTTCTTTGTTCAAAAAAATTTCTTCAAAGTTTGGGTTTAAGAGCATTTCTTTTGAGCTTTTTTGGAAGACATTTTCAATTCAAAAACTTTCCTTCAAAGTTTGGGTTTAAGAGCATTTCTTGAAAGCAAATTGATTTTACAATTTTGGGTTTAAAGAATTTTTTTGGAGGACATTTCTTGGAGGCGGCGTGATTTTTCTTGGAGGTATGTATGTGTTTTGTGTGAAAGTAAATCTTTTAAGCTTATTTTCATTTTTATAAGACATTTTTCTCTCAAATTTTTTAAAGTGTGTTTTGGATTGGAGTACGTATTTTTTACAAAAAATTTACACTGATTTTTTTAAAATTAAATATTTTGTGATATTTTTTGTAATTGAGTTATTGTCTACCTTTTTGAAGGAAATTTTTTGAACTTCATACCCTATTATCTTGGGAAATCGAAGAAATTGTACGAGAAAATTTGATCGAAAAAGAGACCCTGAGGAACGTAGAGAAGAGACGAGACAATATCGCAAAAGAAAGTTAGAAGCCCTCTCAAATATTGAAGAGGAAAATCAACCTCAAGAAGATATTGAAGCAGGTATGTAAATGTAAATATTATGATCTATTGATATATATTTAAAATTTTCCTAATGTAAAATGTGAAGCTTAATTTTTATTTGATGCACTAGTTTGAAAATATTTTGTTTGATGTAAACAGATAGAGATATTCCTCAAAATATTGAAAAAGAAAATCAACCTTGAGCAGAAATTGAAGCAGGTATGTAAATATAAATATTATGATCTATTGATATATTTAAAATTTTCCTAATGTAAAATGTGAGCTTAATTTTTATTTGATGAACTAGTTTGAAAAATATTTTGTTTAATGTAAACAGACAGAGATACTCCTCAAAATATTGAAGAAGAAAATAAACCTCAAGCAGAAATTAAAGCGGGTATGTAAATGTAAATATTATGATCTATTGATATATTTAAAATTTTCCTAATATTTATTGACATATTTATTAATTTAGTAATTTATTGAATATGTACTATTTTTTCGAATATGTACAGATGAAATCACTATCGATAATGAGGAGTTAGAAAATGTCGACACTTACACATATGGACATAAAAAACCTGACCATTTTATACGATATCGTGTCCATAAAATTTTTGAAGAGTATTTCAAAAATGAGCAGGTGACAGTTCAAGCTCAAATGTTGAAAGGTCTCCTATCATCAAGGAAATTAAAAGAAGCGACGACACTATTGGGTATTCAAAAATCAACCAAAGATAAAAAAATGAAAGAAGAGGTAATAAAAAATATGAGTAGTGCTATAAAGTTAATTAAGAGATCTAGAGATAAAGATGTTTCAAATATACGTAGAGGAATACAGATGGCAATGGTTTCACCAAGTACTCAAGAGAATCGTATGATAACATCTATGGCACGAGCACTGGGAACCTCGCGAAAAAATCTGCACAAACATCGAAAATTTCGACTGCAAATAGATGTAAATGATGAACTCGCTTGTTGGAGAGCCATTTGTAGGCAACCATACAAAGATAGACTTGGAGAAGATGTTAAAAAAATAATATATGAATATTGGAAGAACAATTCGCGTGTTTCACCCACTGCAAGACATGTGATGCGAAGAAGAATAGCGCGAAATCAATACAAAGAACATGAAAAACATCTCTTGGAAACCACTCAAATAGAGTTATTCAACAAGTTCAAAGAAGAGAATCGTCAAATTCAAGTTTCACTCAGTGCTTTTGTTCAACAAAACCATGGTATGTAAAACCTATCACCGTACGCGACACTTGTTGTTGTCGTTATCATGTGGAATTTGAGTTATATTATGACACATTCCTTGATTTCGGTAGAACATTATGGAAGGATTCACCTCCTCCTTCCACTATCCGTGAATTCATATCTCAAATTCTATATGAAAGAGAAAGCGATGAACTATTTTACAAAAAGAAATGTGTTGGTGGTAAAAAATGCGATGATTGTGGAAATTTGACTAAATTTCAAAACAAATATCGTATTGATATAAATGATCAATCATTGTCCAACATGAAAGTGAAATAGAAGAGATATGAATATATCGGTACATCTATTCAAGGTGCAAATAGTGTTAAAAGAATCGAATTACGAGAAGACGAAATTTTTCTGATAGACTTTTTGAGAAAGTTTGAGGCAGAAATTTACAAATACACCAAGCATTCCCATAGAGCTCGATGGCAAGACTTGCAATTCAAAAAATCTCGTGAATTTTTTTCACCAGGGACCATTTTGTCAGTGATTGATTTTGCAAAAAACTACACATTTGTTCCACAAAAAGAAATTCAGAGTGAATACTATCACTCTGACCAAGTCTCCATGCTCGTCCATATTCTATATAGACATTCTGAACAAAATGTCGATCATATAGAAAGCACATGTGAAAATCGACATATCATTCAAGAATATCACTTTTATATCAGTGACGATCATACACATGATACATGTTTTGTACAACATTGTTTTGGAAGAATTTATGATTCATTGAAAAATTGTGGAATAAAATTCAATGAACATTGGATATGGTCAGACGGATGCGCAGGTCAATTCAAATCTGCACGATCATTTTTTTGGTTGTGTCGTCTTCATAAGAAAACATCCATTAAACATTGTTGGAATTTCTTTGAAACTGGCCATGGAAAAGGAGAACATGACGGTGCAGGAGCATGCATAAAACGAGTACTTCGAAGATATCAAATGAACCACTCTGCACACCGACTTGTGAATGCTGAAGAAGTTGTTCAATGGTGCAATAATGCTCTAAGCCATGAGATTAACCCATCAAGAGAAGTGAAAAGGTACATTCAATTTAATTTATATTGGAAATCTAATTTTAAACATTATACATTTATCATGCAATGATTATTTTTAATTGTTTTTTGATGATTATCATGCAATGATTATTTTTAATTGTATCATATTTACAAATTCTTTTTTTAATTTTCCATATAAAGGTTTTTTTGGCATATTGGAATGGGAGACGTAAATAGATCAATTGGAAATGACGTTGGAACAATAAAATGGACTCGAAAATTGCATTCAATTCAAACAAAGTCATCCACAAATGTGTTTGCATTGGATAAAGGAAAATATTCTTGTTTTTGTGATGTTTGCATAGACAACACAAAATCCAATGACGTTTGTGAAAACAAAATGTATGTGAACGATTGGAAACATACAGAGCTAAATACAAAGGGCAAAATGTCTGTTGAAATGTTTGAAGAAATGGATTCAGAGGAAACTACAATATCATCCGATGGTGATCGAGTTTCTGATCTTGTTAGAGAAGGTAACATTTTAATTACTTTCTAATGATTTAAAGATCTAGAAATAAATTTAAATATGCATAATTAAATGTTATATTTATTTTATTGTGCAGGAGATGTTTTTGCTGTAATTGCACCTATTGACAACGATGAAAATGTGAAGTATTATTTGATGTGTTGCACTAAATGAAAAATGAAATTATTACAAGACTATAATCATCATGGATTTCAGTATGACAGAGGGTCTATTATACTGAAAGGTTATTTTTTCAAACAAATTCGTCAAAGTGGAGACTTTCTTTACTTTGAAGACTATGAACCTGATTCCATAAGTTGTCAATATAGTCACTTGGTATGTGCAGCACGCATAAAGTTGATAGAAGTTCAATCAAAGAAAAAATCGAAAATTAAAAAATGGAAAATGTCAAAATCCGATCATGAACGGATTATTGAGGATGGAATTCCATTAGAATTTTTTTGAGTGAAGTGTCCAACAATTTATTATCTTTGGATTAAATATGTTTTAGAACTTCCAGTACTCAACTAAAAATTGAGCTGCTTATGTTATTTGTGATTTGCACATGTTACAAATTGTTTGAGTACAAGCACATGCTCTAGTATCAACTGAAAGTAGTTTTTTTTATACATGTGCATTGATGAAAAATGTTATATGTATTGGATATATATATATATATATATATATATCCTAGAATGAAATTAATTGTTCTTGTATATTAATTGTTCTTGTATATGTTCTCTGACCATATGGTACAAATTATTTCACTTTATTTTGTAAGGTCAGATTCGGTCCCCATATGGCCTAGCCTCCAAGGGATGAGATAACAAGTGGTTGTCCCCACTTGCCCAAATCTCAGCTTTCAAGTACAATTTTACTGTTTATGTCAGGCATCTTACATGATGTCCTAGCCAAAGATAGATTCTCTTTGTTTCAAGTTTCTAGTAAAATTTGTCACTGAATGACTTGCTCGAACTCTTGTAGTAAACACCATACCTTATCTCTTTTGCTCTCCAATATTATTAGGTTTAATTATTATAACACAAAAATCGTTCTACATTGTCAATAATTTTTTGCGCTTACACTAAACTCAATGAACACTATTAATCCAATGTCTTTACAGGTAATGTACCATCATACATGCAATTATATCAAATTAGAAATCAACATATACAATGAAATCAATGGGGATTGTCTTGTTACAAGTAACATAATTTCAATTTACCATATGTACAAATGTAGGTTGAAACCATCCAAAACTTTAAGTTGTAGATTGAAACCATCCAAAACTTTAAGTTTTAAAACACTTTTGATTATATATTGTGCAACATTAAAACATTAAACATTTAAAGTTCATTAAATATCACATGCAAAATGTAGATTGAACCTACTTGGTTCAACCTACTTGGTTTTTCACCCAAGAAATTCCAAGGATGGACTATTTGGACAAACTGCTGAAATTGAAAAGCATGACATGGAGATAAGACAAGGTGAACAAAGACCTCAAGAACTCTTTATGGAAAGGGCTCACTTGAAGGAAAGAAGCACCACGTTGTAGGCTAAAGTCAAGAACATGGAAGATAAGATCAAGAGGGACTTTCTTGATCCGAAACCTATTGGTTTGAAGAAAGAAAATGCATGTGTTGGCACACTTGGAAAAGAAGAAGACCACACTATGAGGATTGGTGCACTTCGTTTGGAAGGAGTCAATATATGTCGTATTGGAGCAATTAGACATAATTTGAAAAGGAAAGAGCTTGAACCAATTCAAGCAGACCCAGGATCGGATTGTTCTATGGAGCTTCATGAGAAGAGATATGTGAAAAGGACTGTTAAGCCAAGGGCTAGTTCGAAAGACATATTGGGAGAGGAAATGTTGAAGAAGATTGCGGAAGTAAGGCGCAAGACAAGGAGGAGGAATGATGATGAAAGTTCCTTGGACTTGAGATTCGTGTCTACAACCGTACATAGGAAAAATTTCTCTGCTTTGATAGACACGGGGGCTACCCATAGCTTCCTAAGTCGAAAGGCAACTTCATCTCTTAGAAAGAGGAAGGCTAGCATCGAGAAAGAGTTGAGTGCTTTCAAGACAGTCAATTCGAGGATGAAAGCAGTGAATGGTGTCATGAAAGGCACACATGTGAGAGTAGGGTCATGGTTTGGAAAGATAGACTTAAGAATCATTGACATGGATGATCATTCTATGGTGTTGGGACGAGACATTCTCTTAATTCTTGTGATCAATCTTAAACTATTTTCTAAACAAAAACATTTAACATTAAATATCACATGTCAAATGTAATTCAAATGAAAACATTACTTCACATTCACATGCCAAAAGTACTAAAACCATCCAAACAACACTGAAATCAATGAACACTATTAATCCAATGACTTTACAAGTAATGTACCATCATACATGCAATTATATCAAATCAGAAATCAACATATATTGTAATGAAATCAACGGGGATTGTCTTGTTACAAGTAACATTTCAATTTACCACATGTGCAAATGTAGGTTCACATTCTATCATTCATGTGGTTTTAAAAACTTCCCATGCCAATTATAATTCAACTATCCAACAAAAACATTTAACATTAAATATCACATGTCATGCCAATTATAATTCAACTATCCAACAAAAACATTTAACATTAAATATCACATGTCAAATGTAATTCAGATGACAACATTACTTCACATTCACATGCCAAAAGTACTAAAACCATCCAAACAACACTGAAATCAATGAACACTATTAATCCAATGACTTTACAAGTAATGTACCATCATACATGCAATTATATCAAATCGGAAATCAACATATATTGTAATGAAATCAATGGGGATTGTCTTGTTACAAGTAACATTTCAATTTACCACATGTGCAAATGTAGGTTCACATTCTACCATTCATGTAGTTTTAAAAACTTCAGATGCCATACCAATTATAATTCAACTATCCAACAAAAACATTTAACATTAAATATCACATGCCATGCCAATTATAATTCAACTATCCAACAAACACATTTAACATTAAATATCACATGTCAAATGTAATTCAAATGACAACATTACTTCACATTCACATGCTAAAAGTACTAAAACCATCCAAAGAACACTGAAATCAATGAACACTATTAATCCAATGACTTTACAAGTAATGTACCATCATACATGCAATTATATCAAATCAGAAATCAACATATACTGTAATGAAATAAAAAACATTTAACATGAAATATCACATGCCATGCCAAATATAATTCAACTATCCAACAAAAACATTTAACATGTGCAAAAATATTTCCAAAAAACTTATTGTAATAAAATATGTCCAAAAATTGTAAATCTCACTTGAGTATCAAACTGTATCAAGTTTAACAAATTTTAAAACCATCTAAATTTTGAAATCAAATCAAATCTACTGTAAATCTTGTCCATCAAATGGAGGCTCTACCGTCTGGGTCTCGGGTAGCGCCCTATCCTGTAAATAGGACACCTACATACACAATGCACATGAACATTAAAATTTGAAGTTTTAAAAATGAATGAGAATATATATATCTAGAACTTCATTTAAAAAACAAAATATAACAAAAAAATCACGCAATACCTCGTAAGGTTGCCTCTCCATTTAATGAACAGGTTCTGCCATAGAAACATCTGCAGTGGTAACCTGTACAATATACATGTACAGTTAAATATAAATATATATATACATAAATAATTTATATAAATTAAAAACTTTCAAATGAAAATGCACGTGTACATATATAAACTTATTTGAACAATAATATTAAAAAAAAGAACTAAAGACAACTTCTTCAAATGTTGTGGATGTTCCTATCTCCGTCGCTAGAGTTCTCGGATTAAAAAAATATTCTATACGAACCTAAATTCAAAATTTTTTAAATAACTCAAAATATAGATCTCTCTCTATATATCTCAATTTTTAATGGAACTTTTTGAGGTAACATAAATTTTGAACTTGTGAAAAATTGTCCATACTTGTACATCTTCCAATGAAGTAGAAGGTATATCTCCTAAAGAAGAAGAAGGTACCGGCATCCCAAAAACATCAGACGGAATCGGTACCTGTTAAAACATTTTATCGAATTATATATATACATACATGTACATGGTGGCAACAATTATTTATTTTAGAGTCACTTAAAAAACACTAACATACATGTGCCAACATATCATGATGGTCAGACCCATTCCGCAATCATTTGAACTGTAGGTCCCGAACGTAATATTAACATTTTCTATCACGCATCATGCCATGCCCGAGAACCGTAAATGGTGTTTTAAATATTATAATCATACATTTTTATTAGATTAATGTACATACAAATAAATGTATACATGTACATACTCATGTATTTATTACAAATTGTACACATGTATATGTAAAAATAATTTCAAACCCTAAGGTCACTAACACATACCGTTCTAGTGCCCTCTTCCTCATGAAAAATTAGGTCTTGCAAACCATTGCGAAAATTTATTGCATATGTTCGAAGATCTTCAACATTCATGTTGTAAATCTCCTCATCTGTACAATAAACAAAATTTGCACGTGCATTTTCATGTGCTCTTTGTCGATTTAAACAAATATCGACTCCACTCAATCCGCTATGAACATTGCCAATCATAACATCCCTTTCTTCTCGACTTATTTGAGAAGTCACATCCATCTATGATCGTAGAATTTCGACTCGAAATGGTCGACTCACCAATGGCAGCTCAGGGTGAGGCAACTCCACATCTCGCTTAGCGCCCTTACGGTCATATAATCGACCTTTCCTTGGGCCAAAAAATTCTGAAGGAAGGTCATTGTAGTTGGGTTTCATACCCAGAAAAAATTCTACATAAAATATTTGTGCAAAATAAACAGGAACCTCATCGTTCCATGGAAGCCTTCCATAGGCCGCAAGGTGCCTAGCATACAAATAACAAGCTATGTCTGGGTGCTTGAAATACTACACCTTCAAAATTTTTCTTTTTGGCCCTTCCTTATAATTAAACATGGACTTAGCATCATCTCTTTTACTCTTTATGTCCTCGCCATTTATCGGACATTAATGCTTTTCTCTTTCTCATCAGTTCAACAAATGAATCAGTCGTTGGCCCAAGATTTCTATACCCATTTACCATTTCACCCAATGAATGTGTAACTATTTCAAGGCTTTGTCGACTCTCAGCAGGTAGAGACAAAGCCACAAGATCTCTTTGTAATTTTGCATGAAGGCTTTCACACCTTTGTAAGGTGCATTCCGCCATGTTGGTTTCCCATGGTATATCAGTAATCTCAGCCGGATAAGTTGTGTTGGGTTGACAACCTTCTTCTTGAATGTAGCGAGCTGCCCTGCGTCTATTTTGACCACTAGCTCGAACATTTTCGGCCTCTGCATCAATATATATAAAATTTCGTATATTAGAAAAAAAACGTGTAAAAAAAGTTGTACAAATTTAATGAAAAAATATTGAAATTGATGGCAACCTTGATGTTGTTGGTTAACATCTTCCCCAACATGACCCTGCTGAGAACCAGACCCAAAATGACGCTGCTGAGAACCAGACCCACAGTGACCCTGTTGAGAACCAGCAACCGTTGATTGGCCTTCGGGGGAATAAATATCACCCCCTTCCCGCAACCTGCTACCACTCATACCTCGACCGATTGAACCTTGGCCACGCTCCATGGATGGATTAGAAAGCCTTCTCCTCTTGCCTCCTAAAAATTAAAATATGAAACTTATTAACAACTAATTTCACTCACAAAGTTAATAAAAAAATCAATTCCATATGTACACACATGTATGGAGATTTAAGATTATATTTAAATATCGTGAACATCCTCCAATCCCTGAGCCTCCATATGGGATTCGGCTGATCTTCGTCTTTCATCCTCCATGATATATATCTATTGGTCGACATTCACAAAATAGATTTCAAAAAATCAATACCTCGGAGTAAAATCCAGTTTGGGGCTGTTAAATCCAGTATGTTCTATATTTCTTACATTTCTGCCCTCCTATTTTTCTTTCCAATCAAGGTTTATAAAATAACATGAGAAGCAACATGAGACTTAGAAAAATCATTTTCATTATCTATATGGAAGGCAAGAAGGATTATATCCCCTTAAGCTTAAGCTTATGTAGTTTGTCAATTTTTATCATATATTTTTTGGTAAGGGTAAATGTTTTTTTATCTATAGTACAAGTCACGAGTTCCCCAATTTTACCTTATGTAAAGAATGATTCTAGGATTACTAGAATTTGTACTTGGTTTTTTAAGAATATATCAAATAAATTTTTTGAGAAGCAAATATGGCTTGTTCCTTAGAATTTGGCACTTAGAATTTCCATAACGCTTATAACCCCATCCTTACAATTTTTATAATTTCCATGATGAGACATTTAAATTTCCTTCCCCATATTTCTTGTTAATGATTATAACCTGAAAATGGCTAATATTGGTTTGTCATCATCATCTAAAAATGACTTGGCAGATGAAAATTTACCATGTCAATCATCATCACTTCACACCATCTCATACATGACCCCTTCTACATATTATATGCATGAATTTTTGGAATGTCATTCTCTCTACCTATCCCATGAATGATTGTGACAACAGGTGAATAAAATACAATTTATAAGCAGAAGATAGTTTCTAGTTTGTCCTCCTCCATCCGCCCCATAGCTAGTGATTTCTCAATTTTCCACTTCCAACTTTCTATTCTCGAAATTCATTAGCAGCTAATTTTATCGATAGACACACCACTATACATATAATTATCATATACACTACTACATTAATGAACTCTACGTTGTTTTTTATTGTAAATTCCAATAACAAACAATGTTAATTGAGTTTAGTAGTGTATATAACAATTTCTTTGACTTCCAGGTGTGTTGTGACTATTAGTAGAATTAACTACCAAAATAAATTTCCAAAATAAAATGTTGGAAAATAAAAAATAGGCAATCACTGAATATGGAGTGGGTGGAGGAGGACAAACTTATAGTGATCCCTTCCTTATCAAATTTCTTTTATTCACCTAATGTCACAATCAATCATGGTCTAGATAGAAGAGATGACCTACCATAAATTCAATCATATAATGTGTAGAAGGGTCATATGTATATGGTGTGAAACGATGATTACAAACATGGTAATTTTTCATCTACTAGGTCATTTTGAGATGATGATTACAAACCAATGCTAGCCCATTAAAAGTTATAATCATTGGTGCCTAATGTGAGGTGGAAAATTTAAATCAAGTTCGTATCAAAGTACAATTTAGCTCATTTTAGTCAAGGTTAGTTAGAAGAATTAGCTATTGGTTTCTACCTTCAATTTCCTCTAAAAATGAATGTGTACGTGCTTTTGAGAGACATTAGAGACATTAGAGGAACAAGGTCCAAATTTTTGATGAAAATGTGCTATGAAAGTAAAGGGTTTTAAAGGTAAGCATGTACAAGGCATAATTGAGCCAAATGTTCTTCAAGAAGGGCCTAATTATTTGGGTCTTGGTTATGGAAAACATGGAAAATGCTCCAAAGCCAAGGAGGCTTGTGAGGTTTGTGTTCATGATGAATGGAACATGTACATAGTTTACCTTAAAGTTGTTGTGTTTTACGGATATTAAAATGAAGAACTTCTATTTAAATCCATTCCAAAGATTGACTGCAGGGGCATTTACTAGATATGTCACCTTTCATAAAAGATGAGATCCAGAGGCTACCTGGCCCTTTACAGACTCTGCCTATAGAACTTGTAGAAGTAAACACTAGAGGCATTAACAATATCAAATAACGTTTTCATGCTCACACATGGGAATGTGTCTCTTTCCCTACGCAAAAAAATAGTTCAAGGTAGTTAATCTTCATAGACATGTCATCAAGCAAGTCAATGTGATCATCCCTCCTTCCCTCCCTTTTAAAATAATTATGTTTTGCGGGTCAGAAAGCCAAAATATGGAGACAATTATCACCAAATCCAACGTACGATTATGCATGATGGAGAATCTCTAGCGCTTTCCCTTGTTAATATATTTAATAATCTCAATATTTATTTAAAAGTATCAATAGTATTTCGACGACATCACATTGTTCAAATCTCATGGTCGAAATACTATTTATACTTTTAAATAAATATTGAGATTATTAAATATATTAACAAGGGAAAGCGCTAGAGATTCTCCATCATGCATAATCGTACGTTGATGCTTATAGAGTGAAAAAACTGAAATAATCAACTTGTAGGGTCATTTTAATGGGGGGTGGAGAATTCAGGTCTAAAACCTTTTGGAGTCATTTTGAGGTATTGAATGACATTTCTCGGGGTCAAATGATTATATAATTTAAGTTGAAGGCCCATGAGATAAATATGACTTTTATGTGACATTTGTAAATTAAATCATCTATTTTTTGTGTTATATGAAAAAAATTGGTACACATATCTAAAGAGTCCAAATGCTCATTCAAGACCATATGTAATCCTCATCTAACTTAGCCAGGGATTTGCAATACTATATTTGAGTTGGCTAGCTCCATTTCAAGATATTATGGTTATCCAAGAGGGGATATAAAAAATGAAAAGAAGAATGGAAAAGAGGATTTCATAATCGATGAAGGTCCAGATGATTCACATGATGAAGTGCAACTAAAAGAAGCGCCATTGAAATGGTTTGCTGACATATGGTTATATTTCTTATCCAATTAAGGCCTAGCATGTATTTTGATGTTTCATGAATTTCTTTGCAAATTCAAAGTATGGTGCATGTTGCATGAAGCAAGATGTTGAAAGTAGAGTTATGTTAGACACACTTAAATGCAACAAATATGGAAATTTGTACATGAGCTCTTTTATTTGACTTAAGAGTCAGTTGTTTGAAGAGGCATGTTTTGTCAACTTGTGTTTGGTTGATGGTTTTGTACACCAATATGTAAGAGTACATGGACATATTCACATGATGTGAATTTTTTTTTCTTTTAAGGAGAAAAATGGCTGTTTTTCAGTTTGATGGTTTTGTTTGTGACAAGACGTCACAAGATTTTGGGAAGGTCCACTCTCGAGCGAGAGCCTCATGATTACAACCTAATCGTGAGAATCAAATGGGAGTGCATCCTTATTTTGAAAACAAATAGGATTCTAAGCTACCTAGGACTCAAAACATCATTTTTAAATTTGAAATATCATGGTGTGTTGTTTCAATGCCTGAATCCACAACCCTAACACATGAAATCACTAATCTAATTACACATGAAATAAATAGTTATTTTATCCAACATTAAAAAAATAACTAAAAACTAAATTCAACAAAGTTGAAAGAAAAAGAAGCGCCATTGAAATGGTTTGCTGACAGATGGTTAGATTTCTTATCCAATTAAGGCCTAGCATGTATTTTGATGTTTCATGAATTTCTTTGAAAATTCAAAGTATGGTGCATGTTGCATGAAGCAAGATGTTGAAAGTAGAGTTATGTTAGACACACTTAAATGCAACAAATATGGAAATTTGTACATGAGCTCTATTATTTGACTTAAGAGTCAGTTGTTTGAAGAGGCATTTTTTGTCAACTTGTGTTTGGTTGATGGTTTTGTACACCAATATGTAAGAGTACATGGACATATTCACATGATGTGAATTTTTTTTTTCTTTGAAGGAGAAAAATGATTTGTTTTCAGTTTGATGGTTTTGTTTGTGACAAGACGTCACAAGATTTTGCAAAGGTCCACTCTTTAGCGAGAGCCTCATGATTACAACCTATCCGTGAGAATCAAATGGGAGTGCATCCTTATTTTTAAAACAAGTAGGATTCTAAGCTACCTAGGACTCAAACCATCATTTTTAAATTTGAAATATAATGGTGTTGTTTCAATGCCTGAATCCACAACCCTAACACATGAAATCACTAATCTAATTACACGTGAAATAAATAGTTATTTTCTCCAACATTAAAAATATAACTAAAAACTAAATTCAACATAGTTGAAAGAAAAAGAAGCACCATTGAAATGGTTTGCTGACAAATGGTTAAAGATTTCTTATCCAATTAAGGCTTAGCATGTATTTTGATGTTTCATGAATTTCTTTGCAAATTCAAAGTATGGTGCATGTTGCATGAAGCAAGATGTTGAAAGTAGAGTTATGTTAGACACACTTAAATGCAACAAATATGGAAATTTGTACATGAGCTCTATTATTTGACTTAAGAGTTAGTTGTTTGAAGAGGCATGTTTTGTCAACTTGTGTTTGGTTGATGGTTTTGTACACCAATATGTAAGAGTACATGGACATATTCACATGATGTGAATTTTTTTTTCTTTGAAGGAGAAAATGATGTGTTTTCAGTTTGATGGTTTTGTTTGTGACAAGACGTCACAAGATTTTGCGAAGGTCCACTCTTGAGCGAGAGCCTCATGATTACAACCTATCCATGAGAATCAAATGGGAGTGCATCCTTATTTTGAAAACAAGTAGGATTCTAAGCTACCTAGGACTCAAACCATCATTTTAAAATTTGAAATATAATGGTGTTGTTTCAATGCCTGAATCCACAACCCTAACACATGAAATCACTAATCTAATTACACATGAAATAAATAGTTATTTTCTCCAACATTAAAAATATAACTAAAAACTAAATTCAACATAGTTGAAAGAAAAAGAAGTGCCATTGAAATGGTTTGCTGACAGATGGTTAGATTTCTTATCCAATTAAGGCCTAGCATGTATTTTGATGTTTCATGAATTTATTTTCAAATTCAAAGTATGGTGCATGTTGCATGAAGCAAGATGTTGAAAGTAGAGTTATGTTAGACACACTTAAATGCAACAAATATGGAAATTTGTACATGAGCTCTATTATTTGACTTAAGAGTCAGTTGTTTGAAGAGGCATGTTTTGTCAACTTTTGTTTGGTTGATGGTTTTGTACACCAATATGTAAGAGTACATGGAGATATTCACATAATGTGAATTTGTTTTTCTTTGAAGGAGAAAAATGATGTGCTTTCAGTTTGATGGTTTTGTTTGTGACAAGACGTCACAAGATTTTGCGAAGGTCCACTCTTGAGCGAGAGCCTCATGATTACAACCTATTCGTGAGAATCAAATGGGAGTGCATCCTTATTTTGAAAACAAGTAGGATTCTAAGCTACCTAGGACTCAAACCATCATTTTTGAATTTGAAATATCATGGTGTGTTGTTTCAATGCCTGAATCCACAACCCTAACACATGAAATCACTAATCTAATTACACATGAAATAAATAGTCATTTTATCCAACATTGTGTTATATGAACATAATTGGTACGCATATCTAAAGAGTCCAAATGCTCATTCAAGACCATATGTAATCCTCATCTAACTTAGCCAGGGATTTGCAATACTATATTTGAGTTGGCTAGCTCCATTTCAAGATATTATGGTTATCCAAGAGGGGATATAAAAAATGAAAAGAAGGATGTTGTTGTAGGTTATCCAAGTCGAACATAGAACCAATGGAGAAACCTAAGGAAAACCTATGTTTCCAGGTCGAACCTTTGTAGAGGTTCCAGTACCTGAGAGTAAAATCCAGTTTGGGGCTGTTAAATTCTAACTGTACTGGTAATTGTGCTAGGGGGGAGAAATAGGATGCAATTTCCTCTTCTCACGGTTGGGAGTCTTTTTTTTCATGTGGATTCAACCAAACATATTGTACATATTAAATGAGGACATAATTATTACACATTTTTAATTTACATTCAAATGCTTCTTTGATTTATCTCCTATAGCTTAATTTATTATGCTAGATATATAATTTAAATTGAAGGCCCATGAGATAAATATGACTTCTATGTGACATATATATTGAATCATCTATTTGTTGTGTTATATGAACATAATTGGTACGCATATCTAATTTACATTACTTTAATATGTCATGCTTCTTTAATTTATCTTTTATAGATGACCGAAGCATCCCTTTTTAATCTATCCCTTTTGACTTCAGATATGTGGGGAATATTCATCTGCATATTTTTCTATCATAAAGCAGTGAGTAAAATTGTATTCCATTTGTGTCAATGTTAAGGTTAAGCACATGGGTTAAAGTTTTATATATTATATGAGTACGCTATGTATTACATATGGTCTTGAATGATCTTTTAGACTCTTTAGATATATATCTAAAGAGTCCAAATGCTCATTCAAGACCATATGTAATCCTCATCTAACTTAGCCAGGGATTTGCAATACTATATTTGAGTTGGCTAGATCCATTTCAAGATATTATGGTTATCCAAGAGGGGATATAAAAAATGAAAAGAAGGATATTGAACTGTAGGTTATCTAAGTTGGACATAGAACCAGTGGAGAAACCTGAGGAAAAACTATGTTTTCAGGTCGAACCTTTGTAGAGGTTCCAGTACCCGAGCCTGCTATTTTCAAATTTCTTTTTAAGGCTAGATTTCACATGGGCTAAAATTTTAGGGTCACAACCAATGAGTATAAAGTCATCAACATAAAGAACAATTATTATGACATGGTTACTACTTTCTTGGTATAGGCATTGTAGTTATAATTGCATATATAAAAGTAAGTATTAAGAAGAAAGTTGTTCATTTTAGCATTCCAAACATGAGGATCTTACTTAAGTCCTAGAGAGATTTCTTCAGGTGGTAAAAAAATATAGTCAATTTGAATATAGTTAGGAGGTTATTACAAGTAAATTTTTTCTTGCAATCCCCATGCAAGAAGGTGGATTTAATGTTCATTTAATGGACCTACAATTTATATGAAATAATAAGGGCTAGAACAGTAAAAAGGGAATTAATTTTTGCTATCAGGGAAAAGGTTTTATTCTAATCAACCCCTTTTAGTTGAGAAACTTTTATCAACTATATAAGTGTTATGTCTTTCAACACTTCCATCTAATGAACACCTAGTTCTATGCACCAATTTACATCTAACAAGGTTTCCTCCCGGAAGAGGTATTAGATCCCAAGTATCAATCACCACTAAGGAAGGAGGAAACCTTGTTAGATCCTTGGAAGTTTCTATAAATATTTTTAGATCACAAGCCTTTGAAAACTGATCTAAAAGAGAGAAGATATGTTATCACTAAGCTGGAACCAATTGGGTTGTTCAATGGTCAACCTAATGTAACTATTTCAAATCACTTTGGACTGAAAGTTAGCCCTTCTAGTTAGAGAGGGCTCTCTCAAAGAAAACAAATGAATACTCAAGATCAAATTTATATTGCAGATGGATAACTCTTTTTTGTGTTTTAAGTTATTTTGCTGGTGGAAGATGTATGAAAGGCTACCAATAGATCTTTGTTACAACGGTCTGCCACCTAGGCTAGACTTCGATACTGACCTAGAGACCTAATTCAAATAGGATTACATCACTTTTGAGGAAAAATAGGGGTATTTAAATTTTAATAGAGTTGGTAATAAAAGTGCCTATTTTTTTGTTAACATATTCACTTCCATTATATACTCCTAACTTCTAAAGTTGATGTCCTAATTGTTTTCCTACAAGAACCATGTCAGCCAAAAAGTTCACTCTTAAGTTTTAAAAAATAAATCTCGGTGTCTCTGGAGAATCTATCAATAAAATTTAAGTAATTGAAGCTATAGAAATAAGTAGAAGGAAGAGAATCACAAAAATCACTATGAACAAGCGACAAGGGGGGAAATTAAGAGGAATAATTTTATTTCCATGGTAACCTAGTAAAGTCCCTACTTCTTGTATATCCTCAATATATAATTTCCATGAAAAGTAGTTTTAATTCGTAAGTAGGAGATTACCTAGACTAGCCATATTACAATATGCAAATAAGATTATTTCAAAAGAAAAAATTAATTGTTTAGAATGGGAGTTCTCAAATATATGGTTAGTTTTATGAAAATGACACTACAAATGTAATTTGGATGTCAAAATTATACCATTTTGAAAAAATATATAAAAATGAACAAAATTACTATGTGGGAAGTGGAGGTTGATCAACGCAATGATGGTTGTACATTGAGACTATTGAGTTAATTTACAAACCCCAAAAAAAAAAAATCATTTCTTCTCTAACTTTCCTTATAAGCTCACATTTATAAATATACTGTTAGTTACTTGTATTAATGCAAGTGACTCACTTTTATAAATAAGTGAGAAACATGTTTACAATAAGGTCACTTTATAAATTAAAGTCATATGAAAAAAAATAGAAAAAAAAATATAACATATAAAAAAATTTCAAAAAAAAAGGTGAAACAACAACCGCAACAATTTAATGAAAAAGGAACTACTTGTAATTTAATAAAGTAAATTCTAACCTATTGAATTAATG
Organism: Pinus albicaulis; assembly: GCA_034641835.2. NCBI lineage: Eukaryota > Viridiplantae > Streptophyta > Pinopsida > Pinales > Pinaceae > Pinus > Pinus albicaulis. Next base: position 1,692,725,361 of record CM076578.1, read on the forward strand.
CATATATAAAAAAAACGTTAAGAAGGATAAAGGATGTTGTTTATTTTTCTTATTCTCTAAGTATGTGTTGGCCTAATGCTTATGTATTTGCTTGCAAATAACTTCAACATGGTTGCATGCAAAAACAAATAATTTTTTCAAATAAAAAAATTGAAAACTTTATAAGCTTGGGGTTAGATTTAAAATGGTCTACGCAAAAAATAAATACCAATTTTCTTTTTTATTTGTGATTTATCAAGATCAAAAAGAGTGAAGGCAAAGAAAAGAATACACACAAACTGAGAATAAAAAATAGAAAATAATATAATAGAAAAATATAATATATAAAACTTTAATATAATATATAAAGAATACACACAAAGAAACAACTGGGGCGTACTCATATAATATATAAAAATTTAATCCATGTTCACTGTTTATGCAGAAAAGAATACACACAAACTGAGAATAAAAGTACTCATATAAGTTTATGCAGAAAAACTTTAATCCATATATAAAACTTTAATCCATGTTCACTGTTTATGCAGAAAAGAATACACACAAACTGAGAATAAAATTACTCATATAATTTTATGCAGAAAAACTTTAATCCATAATCACTGTTTATGCAGAAAAGAATACACACAAACTGAGAATAAAAAATAGAAAAATTAAACTGAAATATTAGAACATAATGAATTATATTTTAAAAACCATAATGAAACTATATATCTTTAGATTTTATAAAAATAGTTGTATATTGAGCGGAAAAAAATTTACATTTTTGGGTGAAACAAAAAAGTTACTAACCAAAACAATACTCTAGACACACTAGAACGGTTCTCTTAGACAAAAAAAGTTCATAAACAACATTATCCATAAGTATTTTGATGCTTGCAATGAGAGATATCCAAGATGACAGTGCGGATATATTCCAGTAGACAGTACAGAGAAAAAGGGAAGGTTGCTATCATATAGGTAAAGAGTAGCAGCCATGGACGTTGATCAAATACCAGCAAAAATCATCCAGGAAATCAAGTTCGAACTATATTACACGTTCGGTGCAAATTACAGTGGTACAGTGGCTCGGTGATATAATGCCAAAACTACAGTGGCAAATGAAAATTACAGTGGTACAGTGGCTCGGTGATATAATGCCAAAACTACAGTGGCTCGGTGCAAATTACAGTAGCTTGGTGCAAATTACACAGTTCAGATATCCTTCAAGAAGATACAACTACACATTTATTTTAAAGAGCGGACGTAACTACATACCCGGCGGATTTTGACGAGCGCGGACGTAACAACAGGAACAGAGCCCGAGCGCAGACGTAACAGCAGGAACAGAGCCTGAGCGCGGACGTAACAGCAGGAACAGAGCCCGAGCATGGACGTAACAACAGGAGCGCCAACACGGCAAATAGAAACAGAGTTGCAAAAATCACGCCAACGATGAAAACAGTAACATTCGCGGGAGATATATTTATAAAAAATAGTTCGGCCGAACTATTTTAAAACTAAAAGTTCGGCCGAACTCCTGTTGCCGGTTTTCCAAACCTCCGGCAAAAATTCTGTTTGTTGCGCCGTCACTGTGCCGTCAATCTAAACGGACTCAAAAGTTCGGCCAAACTCTTTAAGAAAGTTCGGCCGAACTATTATATAGTTCGACCGAACTTTATAAAATTTTCGGCTAAACTATTGCCGAAAAAAAATTTATGCCCCCGATTCTCACAAAAGTGTAACCTAGCTTCAAGTTTCCGCCTCGAGCTTAAAAGCAAGCATGAAGAAATTCGATCCCAACAGGCCACCTTCAAACAAGAAACTGAGACACACATCAATTCTTGGGCACAAGTGGTTTGGGCAAAGGATAAAACTCCTACCCCTCTTACAACAGTTGAGGAGGTGGTGGAATCAAAACTTGTGGAAGAAAGCACCAGACGGGCAATAGAATTGAATCTCAAGGTGAGAGGTCTCCCCTTACCTCACCCCTCTCCGGATCTGATGGAAGTGGGAGCTAGGTTCCTTCAGGATACCCTTAGCCTCCCTCATATAGATCTAGAAAAAGCATGGTTGGGCTATGATTCCACTCTCTTCCTTAGGTTTTGGATTGCATCTAATCAAAATTGCATCCTCTGGCCTAAGAGAAAGTTCTTTTCTCTTCCTAACAATACTTATCTTGGATGAGGACCTCACTTAAGCACAGGTTGTAGAAATTAAACAATCCATAGAACAGTTTATGGCAGCACGACAAGGAGGGAAATGAGCATTTATCAGTATTATCCAGGTAGTCATTCGGGACTTCTTCCCACATGGGTGGGAACACCGAATTGGACGTTCCAAATGACGAGCCCACTTGGGGAGACAACCTCGACCTTACATCCATGTTCTCTAACACTTCTAACCTTTATGATATTATGGGGCATGCACAAATTCATGTAACCTCCCCACACTCTTCTTGTTACCTATTATCAGACGTAGATATTAGAGAGTCCATTTGGGTGATGAACAACAATAAATAAGTCGATGAAGAAATCTACCAAGAAAAGTTTTTTAAGCACGATTTTTATGCTTTGGTTAGCTACTTGGTTGATCTCTTCAACCATGTAGTTTATGAAGGTTTTCCAATTGCATGGTCACACCACATCATCCATCCAATCCACAAATCATGTTCCATCTCAAATCCCAATAATTGCTAGGAATCTCTTTACCCCAAGTGCTAGGAGGCTCGAGGAGAATTGTTGATGATGGAAACCAATAGGTTAAGCTACTAGTCATCGAGTCATGATTTCACACTATAGGCTAAAATTTTTGGCTAATAAAAGTAATATACATTGAGGATAAAATTGGTACTGTGGGAGGGGGGGGGGGGGGCATTATCGCTCTATCAAGGTGTAATTTAAAATCCCCTTGTTTGTATATGTCTAGCTATAGATCACAAATTTCCCTTACTATTTAAAGAATTGTATACCCCTTTTAGTGCCATAATACACTTCACTCCCAACTGATTAAGGATCCAATGGTGTTACCTTGGGTCTGATCTGAGCATCACCACCACAACATTATTTAACCCTTAAACTAAACATATGAAATTGAATTTCTCAACATGAAAATATTTAGGTAACAATCATTATTTTTAAAATATCCAATGGTATATGAATGAATGATACTAGGGTTGAGAAATAGACAGACCTGTTACCCAAGAAACCCATGTGGATTGAGGGGTAATTGAAAGTACAAGCATTATTTGCAATAATAAACTCCCTTAATGAGGCGAGGGTCATTTTTGGGAAAATAATCACTTCCATTGCATAGATAGGGATCCAGGGGCATAATCCTAGGCTTAAACATGCCTCGCAATGTTGTAGGAATGGAAAATGATCCTCTCACAAACACACTTGACATAATATAAAACAAAATGAAAAGTTGCAACCCCATCGTTTCAACATCTACTTACAACCCTCGGCTCTTCCCCATCCATATGATTGTATTTCTATTCTTGGGATAGATCTACATATAAATGGAAGCAAGGCTTTTGTGTTCCTGAGTTCCCGTGGTACCCAACATTACTTTGCAAATTTATTAATCCATTTTGGAAATTTTAATGTTACATTTACAGGGCCTACCTTATAAACTAATTGATGGCCTTCCTTGATTTCGTCATTTGGGATTCTCCCTTCCCTCACCCTGCATGGAAAATATAGAGACTGCCCTGTGACAAATTTAGAGATCGGTACTTCACAGGCTTCCTCAATCTGCCATTTTGGATTATCCCTACCGTTGCCTTGCGAGAAATGCAAAGACTTTCATGTGAGAAATACAGAGACGGGTACTTGACGGCCTTCATCATTTCCATCATTTCAGATTCTCATAGCCCTCGTCGTGAGAGAAGGACAGAGACTACCCTGTGAGAAATACAAAGACGAGTAATCAGTAAGAAGTTGTAGATATTTATCCCTTTGCAAGCTCCACTTAACAATTTTTAACCCTAGCCAATTAGGTTAAAAAAGTATTCATCAAACTATTCAAAGAGTTGCCCAGGAAATCAAATGCTCTGCGAAAATAATAATTTCCTCCTTTGCTTCATTAACATATTGCTCCTTGTTTTTCATCTTGCTCATGCTCAACAGTAGCATTGTTATCCAAAGCCAGACATCCTCGCCTGCTTATCCAAATGGTGGACCTATGCTTTTCCGCGACATATGCTCCTCCCGCCATGACGATGTGAACCTCATACGAAAAGTTTAACAAAAAATATGACCTCATATGAAAAATATAGTGAAATATGACCTCAAAATTTTAATTTTAAGACGATTTTGTTTTTCAACGAAAATTTTCAGATGAAATTAAATTTATGACAAAATTAAATGTTTACCATGAAAATAGGTTTTCACATAAAAAATGTTTGAGATTATTTTTAATGTTTAAGATAAAAGATTTATTTTTTCTTAGAAAAATATCTTAACTTTTTTTTTGGTAGTTTTAAGTTTTTTATTAACCTTTAATTTCCCTTAATTTGGCTTAAAATATTTTTGGTTCTCAAATCTCTAGAGGTGTCACCCATATTCCCGTATTGAAGGAGGATACAAGTAATATGAAAACAAGTCCCATCACCAACTCCGACCTCTTGAGTTTTGGTGTTTGGAATCGATTTGCAGTAGTCCCACCCCCGTTCTAATATAATGGAAAACGTTTATAGGATTGTTAATTTTGGTCAATTTTGATAACATTTTAATAAAGAAGATACAAAAATTCACATTTGTGATCTTCTCATTTTTTTAATGCTTCACAATGGTAAATTTTATTATAGATTTAATTTAATAGCCTTGGCCATCATCTTCAGTCCATTGAAATTATGGACATTAGATTACAGAGTAAGATTTTGTCCTACTTTGTGCACCTCTTATGATACTATCAAATTGTATGATAAGAATATCCCAAAACCTCAAATTGGAGAGTGAAAGATATGGGCATAGTTGGATAAAGTCCAAATGGAAAATTAGAAGTGCCTTTAAATCTTATATTCTAGGATAAATGACTCTTAACCATCGCTCAGTGGTTAAATTGTATCTTCATTCATTCTTACTTCAGAGAATATATTTCAAGAGAATTTTCATTGCTTTTTGTTGGTTATCTTTGATGGAATGGGGAATTTATAAGATACATTTAGATGATCAGAAAAAAGGAAAATGACTTTGTAGTATCATTTGTATTATACCTATTTCTTCCTATAGAGAAGAAACCATAAATCTACATTCAAATGAGAACTCCACCAAGCTACAATTTGGAGAGAGAATGTCATATCAACTACACATGAGCCCATGGATGTAACAACTGACGAAATCATGTTGAATATATAATGTAATATGAGATGCATTATAATCAAAACAAATGGAACATCCAACACCATGGTTAAAAGTCCTTTCTCTGCATGGAATAATACTTTAGAATTATGAAAACCTTTTTGAATCAACCACTATGTTTCATGAAAAAAATGTTTATAATGTTTTTTTACCAAAACACAATAGTGTAATGAGGATAAACCCCTCACTACATTGTTAATTCATGCCACATCCAAACTTTAAAGAATGAGAGAAAAGCCATCGATGATTTTGGGTGTGTACAATATAATAATATAGTGCTTTTCAGAATAACATAGTTAGTTTCTCTATATGTTTTTAGTTTTAAATGGTGGATATGATATCTTGGGAAAATTATATGAATTTGGGTCACAACATTGTTCGATCACAAATGAAAACTAACAAAGTTTCAAAATGCAATAAATTTCATAGCTTTCTCAAATATTTATGCTTATTAATTCATCTCATAATTGAAATATCACAAGAAAACTTGACACATATGTGTCTAACTTGGGGCAAGAGGAAATAAAGAAATTTATTTAGCCAAGACTGAAAAAAAGGAACAATATATTAAAAATCAAGGTTATTTTAGTGAACAATATAGTACCAATACCAACATCATTCTACAACCTCGTAATTAGGTCTTTTGGCTGAAGTTTGAAAGAAGGAACTAGAACTTGGTAATTGGGTCTTTTGGGTGAAGTATGAAAGAAGGAACTAGTGAAGTACGTTGGTCAATTGGAGGAGCACCAAGGGCCATACTTTCTGTTAATGGCACCAAAACTACCATTGAAAGTACGTTGAAGAGAAACCAAGATACCATGTAGAAATAAAAGATCCATCTTGCATATAATTAATATGTCCAGTAAAGACAAATAACGTAGTGTGGAAGAAAAATATCCACACAATCAAGTTGATCTATTGAAATAATTTGAGAATCATCGATATAGCCATCCAATATATTTTTGTAGACTTGTGAGTAGAAATTGCATTAAAGGAGATGAGATGGGTCTCCCTTTGTCAAAAAGCATCCATAGCCTTGTTAGAGTTAGTATGAATCTTTAATAGAAGTTGAGTAGTCTTCACATCACCAACCAGATCCAATCAAAAGGTACAAAACCCTACAATACAAATGATGTCTCCAAATAAGGCGTAGTCAATACCAATAATATCATATTTTGAATCTATTACAATATTATTTACAAATAATGTTTTCATACGTGTGTGAAAGAAACAATCCATCTGGTTATCAAAAGGAAGCAATTTTCAAGACCTCAAGAAACCCCCTTCAAGGAGACAAGAAGGATTTAAAACCATAGAATGCAAGTTGGTATATGAAACCTAGTTTTGCATCCCTTATGAGAAATGTTACCAGTTAATAGTCTAACAGATTAATTAAATTACATAGGGAATTATGTTTCCATGTGTGTGTGAAAGAAACAATCGATCTAGTTAGCAAAAGGAAATATTTTTGAAGACCCTGAGAAACCTCCTTGAAATAGACAAGAAGGGTTTGAAACCATAAAATATAAGTTTATCTATGAACCCTAGTTCTCTAGCCCTTAGGAGAAATGTTATTAGTCAATAGTCTGATAGATCAGTTAAATAACCCATAAAAGTTTCTTGCCAAGTAATCCTTTGTATAAAATATTAGAAGCAAGCCCCTTCAGAGGCACTAAAAAATGGATCCAATTTCTTCTCAATAAATTGGTATGTGGAAAATGTAGATTAGGTTGTCTTAAGACTATTTGAGTAGCTACCACTCCAACAAAAATTTCTCCTACAAGATTTGATCCAGGATTGTTAGTGTAAATATTATAGGCTTTTCTTGGTGTTGTAATATCTTCTGGTCTTTTCCAAGAGTAATGGTTTGAGTTACGATCACCAACCTAAGAAAAAATATAGGACTAGAGATGCTCGAAAAATAATAATAAATTGTTGGACCATTGACAACTTTGACCAAAGAAGAAATACATGACCCGATGGTTTGAAAAGGGGTTTATGATGTTTAACACAACATGCAGGTAGGGAAGGGCTATTTCTCTCTCTTGCTTGAGAGTTGTAGAAACTAGTATAGCAGGGCACACTACAATCAGGAAATAAATGGTAAAGATCAACCCAAATCTATGGAAGGAAGTAACCAAAATTAGTTAAATGAAAGGGGTGTTAGAGAATGCCCCCACCTATGAGAGGTAAATTGCAAGAAAAACCTTGATCTGTCTTAGATTGTGCCTATGATAATGTTGGTACTAGTGCCTTCAAAAGGAGCAATGTAGTTAATTACGAATGGAGAATTAGGTTATTTTTAATATCTAATAGTCAAGTCAAGGGCCAATGGATAGATGATGGGGCAGTGTGAGGTGCACCAATCGAGAAAAGTTATTTGTGGTACAACTACCAAGCTATGAAATATTGTGCATTTGTGAAATTTCTAAGCAATGGGAAACCACTTATCAATCTAGAAAACTAGGCTTATAGGCCTACATAAAATAACCCTTAGAAAAGTGTGCATCTCTCAAATATCAGAATATAGGAATCAAACCATTACAAAATAGGTAAAAACCCCAACATATAGCCATGAAGAAAATGGCACAAGGCCACCAATAGAGTCGTCCTGGAATAGCCCAAATCATATCAAATAGGAACCAAAATGACCACGAAGCCCAAACCATGGCCACCCTGATGCAAGACAAAAACCCGCATTAATAGATAAGCAGAGAAAAAGGAATACAGGGCCCATGGCATCACGACATCCTTCACACTGATGAACCTCATCCCTCATTGTCCCCATCATATTGTGCCCCAACACCAGCTAACCAACACGACAACCTATTGAGAAGAAAATGGCATCAACAATGGCATCGAAATGCATAAATTCATTTGCCAATGCCCCCTTGTTATGTATAGCTCTCGCCAAAGAAGAGTAGTCCAATTTTCTCTTCCTTATCAAAGAAAAATTTTCATTGTCCTTGCCAACCGCTAGAACAAACCTAGCAACCTTTGGCATATTCACCACAACCAAACCTACAATTGAATCCACCTCTTCCAACCACATTGCGTTGGATAACATCTCCTCGTGTCACCATTATGATAAAATATCAAATCCTATAAACCCTTAACCCTCTCAAAAAACCCACGCAAAGTCCTCTTCATTCACATGTGATTTGAAATGTTGTAAGAAAGTACTACCAGTGTATAATATTGTCCCTCATGTGGTTGTTTGAACTTGTAAAATCCTTTCAAGTGGTTAGATAAACAACCATGAGTGTATTCCCAATTTAGATTTACCTTTTCTTTTTATTACTAAATATTCAATACTACTCCATGCCTATTTTAGTAGATATCCCCTAGTTTTACGAAAAACGCATTTTAATACCTCCAAAACCTATAACCCTATACCCAAAATACCCACCCCCAATATCTATAATATATTGGCTCTATTTTTCATAATTTTAAAACCCCATTTATGAACGAACATGATAATTAATAAATGGAATCCTCTATGGCTTATGGGTGTGCTCATGCAACAAGCAAATAAATAGAAAGACTTCAGATTGGAAATGTTGATACTAATATTTGGGATTATGAAAATTTATGTAAATATTATAAATAGAAAAAAATAAAGGAAGCTAGAAGACAAATAGACATTGGGAGATAAAACCCAATAGTCTCCTTCACCTTGTATATATTCACATTCTCTCTTAATGAAAAACATAATTTGATTTGGAGTTACAAACTTGGCCTGACATGGTATCATAGCAACAAGCTCCAATTCAGCTATCTACTCTTACATCTCCTATTCACTACCATATTCCCTACAATTATTTCTTATAATATTTTGTCCCTTTGCTCTCTATATAGCTATGCACTTATTACAAACCCGTGCCCATAGTGTATATTCCTTGCAAGTTCATTTGAAGTAAAAAATGTGATGTACAAGAAAATGATGGACCAGGATCCAATGTTGCAGAAATATTATGAAGGTCAGTATCAACCGCATTCGAATGATTTGAAGGTTCGAACATCATTCCTTCCTAATGGTCACAATATGCCGAGAATTGGGACTGATAGAGATCTTAGGAGAGGATGATGAATGAATCAAGAGGGTCTCTAGATTGATATTAAGGTGAAGGCAGAGAAACTCAATATCACTCCCCACCGAATTGGTAGGAGAAATGTCTCCAAAAAAATTCCCAAATTGAATGTGAGTAGGGTTAGGGCTAACATTTAGTGAGTCATCAATAGTGGAGTTCATCCCATTCACATCAAAATATAGAGGGTGGGTAGATTCCAAATTTTCCTAAGAAGGGGTAATTTTAGGTACAAATAACAATGAGCAATGTTTAATACAATTAGAATGTGATCACTAAATATGTGGATAAACAATACATAAAGGAAAGAAAGTACAATTATTAAGAGAAACATCACTCAATGCCAAATCATTACAAATATGTTGCTCAAGACATGTCATAGGTGGTGTGATTTTGAGCTTACCCAAGAGAGAGTGTTGACCAATCCCTTGAGCTGCCGGAGAGTACATAGATGTTAATGGACGACCCCCATAGCAAATAGTCTTTGATATTCCATGTCATCAATTTCCAAATCTACGAGGGCGCTCGTTAATAAAATGTCCAACATTATGACAACCTAGGCAATGAAAAAGAATTACCCAATAGTCAATTCATTACCTAGTAGAGAAGCCACCCTAATTGAGCTCCACCTCTGCATGAAGGCCAGTAGTGAAGTCCACCTCCACCAAAATCCATGTGATATGTTTATCTCTCTGTAACAGGCTTGCTTCCATCAAGAAAGAAAATTTACCAATGGAATTTTCGATCATCATTAGTGATTCACATGACTAGAATATGAGTGGTAAACCAGGGAGTTCAGCTTGAAACCAAATTATTTCATGGAAATTCTAGGTATGGATCAAATCCCTCATGTCAGTGATTTAAAGAGAGGAAACGACAACCATGAACCCAATATGATCCCAAATTCTTTGTAGAATTTCCATCATTAATAAAGTGGAAGCATAAACATTGATTATATCGAATCTTGAAAAGAGGAGAGTACTTAAGAATATGGTACCAATGTTCTTTACACCAGGATGCCATCTAAGAGACATCCATTCGTAAATAAAACAACTTACCTACCAAATCTCATTGTTGTAATCCTACCACTCGGTCCAAACAAATATCAGAATAAAAAATGAGTTTCTGATAATCCAGATCAACTTTAACTTCCTTATTTTTCCATGAATGATGGAAAAATATTTTCCTTGGATTACCACATTGGGTTTCAATAACCACTGGGGATACCAAAAAATTCGAATCCACGTGTATAGTTACATGTACAGGAGATGTCCCAAAGGGATAGACTTCCCACTTGGGGCAACTACAACTCTCTGCCTCAATAGTTGCATGTACCAATACATCGAGTAATGGCACATCATTGCCCTAGTTTCCTTCAGTATCAAGTGAGATCCTGTCGATAGATGTATAGGCCAGTTGTAAAATAGACACCACCAACACTCTGCAATCCCACCTATATGTGCACCAAAGTAGAGAGCATTACTAAAAAATATCTTATGTAGTAGTGCCTAACAAAACCCTCGATAAAATATGTAGACAAGGTAAATTAATGGCACTTGTGAATTATTGACACAACTCGATGTATTTTGTCACCAGATCAATCCACTAGGAAACCCCTTCTAATAAAATAGACTGCCCAATCACCATCGACCAATTTCCTTCATAAAATCTAATCAAGCACACAATCGACAAAGATTTTCAATGACGACACAAACCATTAATGGATTTTCCCTCATATAAGAAATGACCAACTTGGCAAATAAATATCCCCCTAGACCAATTAATGACCCCAAGATACTCCTTCATGATCGAATTCAAAATTTAAATATGTTACCAACTCCAACAATCACAATTAATGCACTTACATAGCAATAAATATCCTCGGAAATCTTCCTATTGACCAATCTCAACCCATAGAGGAGAAGGAAGATCCATAGGAGCAAAGGTTCCAAAGAAATACGATGTAAAACAACCAACCAGTGTGTCTCAGATAGACCATAGAGAAGAAAAATAGGTAGTAGCTAAGAGCCTCGAAAATCCGTTTATCGACCATTCCCAAACCAGGGAAGGAGAAGGGAGATCTACAGAGGAAAAGGTTTAGAATAAAGATAATGTAAACAACCATCTAGTGGGTCTCAGACAGACCACCGAATATACCAACAACAAGAGTGGAAAATAAATTGTTATTAGTGTACCTTGAAACAAAAGAACCAGTAGAGATGCCTGATATCATTCAGAATCAGGATAAAAATTGAATCTAGCTTAGATAATTATGCTTAGATGCATTGCACGTCCAAAAAACACTAGTAATTGCACCATCGAATGCTACATTTAATCCATCTACCTCTGCACTTACAACCAAAATTACCACCATTGTGAATTTTGTGACTAATGCTTCCACAATCCTATCTTTTGTCCTCAGCGTCTGGTTCTCGCAAAAGTTGTCGTAGAGATTTTGAAGTATACATATTGTCTACCAACGAATATTCTGTAATTTGTCTCCAACATCATTTTAGTGAATCTAATTCATGTTTTCAATGATTGATAGAAGTTTTAGCACAACAAGGTACCGATAGCAGCAACCAACAGATAGAAGTAGTGTTCAAAATAAATGAAACAGTGAAAAACACAAATCAAAACACAATCGATGGAGACCCAGAAAAGTACTTCAAATATGTTACTGCATATCCATGTTCAGTGAAAGTTCCTCCGTTGCTCCTCTCACCAAGAAATTTTGTTGTCAGCCTCTATTGCCCTAAATCCCATTAGTTGTTTTCAGCCTCCATTGCTCTACTTCCTGAATAACCCATCAACAACATAAAGACAAACCCCTAATCCTTTACTTTTCCATTTTTTACTAGTACCTCGTATCGAAAATTTTAAGAAAAAATATTTCTTTTGTATAAACAACCCACTTTGTGTAGTAGTGTCTAATGCAATGACACACAAGTTGTCTCAAATCGTATAATAGAGATCTAAGGGACATAAGAGGGATTGATGTCTAATAAATCTTGCTAGGAAAATTTGTCACGTTCATTAGAGTCAGCTACCCCACCAAAACAAAGAGCCCAATAAATTGTTATCTTTATATAAGACCCATGAGATAGTAGTAGCTTGCATGTTGACAGACTTAGGGTGCACTATCAGAGTCAATTTTGCAAGTCATGTTAGATAATATTATCTTCAATTGATATGGTTTTGTCTTAATTATTAATTGTCTTAAATGAATTTCATCTTAATTGCCATTGTCTTAATATAAAGTTTCATCTTAAAATATTTTTGTCTCAAACGAACTTTGTCTTAAATATAAAATTGTCTTAAAATATTTTTTTCTGAAATTGTTTTTGTCTTAAATTTTTTTTTTCTTAAATTGTTTTTGTCTTAAAATGTTTTTGTCTCAAACTTTTTTTGTCTTAAATATAAAGTTTTGTCTTGAAATATTTTGTCTTAAACTATTTTTTCCTTAAATATAAATATTTGTCTTAAAATATTTTTGTCTGAAACTTTTTTTTGTCTTAAATATAAAGTTTTGTCTTAAAACATTTTTTTGTCTCAAACTCTTTTTGTCTTAAATTTTATATTTACGAAAGTTCAATTGATATTAAATTTTAATTGAAAATGACTAAAATCAATAGTGACTTTTTAAGACAAAAGATTTCTATTGCCTTAAAAAAAGGTCTTAAAAGTGCCCATCATGTAGTACTGGAGGAAGGGGAAGAATGTCCCCATTGGAGATGCCCCTCTCATTCCTGTGCTCCATCTATTGGAATTGGGGCTGCAGCAACACATTCAAATGTTGAGGGACAAAAATAACCTCAAGATAACAAATATCCATTGTTGAAATCTGTCACAAGAGAGGCAGGGCTAGACCACAAGATGAAGGTAGGAGATAATGTTACTTGGAAATGTAGTTATTGCCACAGGGTGAAATGTGAAGTTAGGTTTCACTTTTTGCCCTTTTTTGAGAAAAAATATCATTGTTAGGAGTTCTTCAACTTTCTGCAAGCCAAAAAAAAGTTTCTGTTTAGAATTTCATTTTACGATAAAAATAAAACTTGTCAGAAATTTTATTAGCTTTCTATTACTTATTTTTTGGATTTTTTTATTCACATTTGATATGTCAACTTAATAATTCTTTGAGTGTGTGTTCTTTAACAATAAAAGGATTCATAAAAATTGATGTTGAAATGCGTTGGGGTATTCTTTGAAAACTTTGTGTTTTTGAGACAAAAATGTGTTACGACAATCTAGACACAATTTACTTTGGCATCATTATATTTACGAAACCAACTGATGCATATCAGAATTACTAGAATTTTTTGAACTGAACCAATATGAAAAGTCTACATATTTTGAATATGTGTCAGCCCGCGTGAATTTTCTCAACACATTAGTTATAAACTAAAAATATAAAAACTACCCATTATAGATGATAGACCAATGTAATGCACAATAAATTTTTCAATTGTGTTTACAGTGTATTTTGGGAGATACAAAATTTTGATTTCACTCAATCATAATGACCTTCAGAAATTTTTTGCACCCATTTTATTACAAAAATAATTAAAATTAGTAAATATCTATGGAATTCCATAAATGTTTTGTTTCCAGAAAGTATATTGAATTCTAAAAATGCTTTTCTTGATTCCGAAAGCTAATTCAAAATTTTTGATGGAGCTTAGTCATTCCAAAGTTGAAGAAATGTGTTCAGAGCTGAGTTGCAACATAGTATCAGACATTTTAGTTCGACCGAATTTTTGTAATAGTTTGGTCGAATTATTTTTTGCCACTCCATCTAGTTAGTTTTAACGACAAAAAAGTTTGGCCAAACTTTTTTCTAAAAGTTCTTCCAAACTTATGCTCACAAATTACGTCGGTCGGAAAATTCAATGAAGTCCCTCCAAAAAACTAATTTCACAACTATATAAATAGTCAAAAATGGAAACATTACTTTTGCACATTTTTTCATTTGGGCTGAATTTGCAAAGAAATTTTTTTGTGCTTAATTTTCAAAGGACATTTTTTGGAGGTATTTTTTAAAGTAATTTTTTTAGAGGTTTTTTGGGCTTAATTTTCAAAGGACATATTTTTGAGGTATTTTTAAAGTGACATTTTTTTAGATTAAATGTTTTGGGTTGAAGTAGATCTTTTATAATGATTTTTTAAAGTGAGTTTTTATCTAATTTTTTAAGTGAAATGTTTTTGCAGGACTTGGAAGGAAAAATTTTGAGATTCATTTTTAAAAGATATTTTTTTGGCAAAATTTTTAAAGTAAGTTTTTTGGGTTGAAGTATGTCTTTTGTGCAAAAAATTTAAAGTGAGTTTTTTTCAAATTAAATCTTTTGTGATGCTTTTTTGAATTGAGTTTTTGTCTAAATTTTGATAATGAGTTTTTTTAGAGGATTTTGAAGGAAATGTTTTGAGCTTCATATTAAATTAGCATGGGAACTCAAAGAAATTACAAGAGAAAATATGGTTGAACAAGAGACTCTAAGGCTCGTAGAGAACAAGGGAGAGAATATCGTCAAAAAAAGAGAAGAACGTTCAAATATTGAAAGGGAAAATCAACCTCAACTAGAAGTTGAAGCAGGCATGTAAATGTAAATATTATAAATGATATTTAAAATTTAACTAGTGTATTGCGAAACTTAATTCTTATTTGATGAACTAATTTGAAAAATATTTTGCAATGTAAACAAAGAGAGATATTCCTCAAAACATTGATTATGAGATAGAAATTTTTTAAAAAGAAGGTGAAAGAGATATTGATCCAATGATTGAAGATGTTGAAAATGTTAAAAAAAATTCAAGCGAAGAAATTGAATCACCAGGTATGTATATATATATGATGAATGTGTATTACTAAAATTAGAAATATTTATTAATTTTATAATTTACTGAATATGTAAACTCATTTTGTACATTTAATTATAATATGTAAAGATGTAATCAATATCGATGATGAGAAGTTAGAAAATGTTGACATTGACGTATATGTAGATAAAAAATATGACCATGTTATATGATATCATGTTAAGCACATTATTGATTTGTTCTTCAAATATGAAAATGTGGTAGTTCAAGCCCAAATTTTGAAAAGTCTCTTAACATCAAAGAAATTAAAAGAAGCTACGAATTTATTAGGTATTCGAAAATAAAAATAAGAAAAGATAAAATAATAAATGAAAATGCGATACAAAATATAAATAGCGCTCTAAAGTCAATTGGAAGATCTAGAAATTTTTTTTATTTAGATGCACGTACAAAAATACAAATGGTAGTGGTTTCATAAATTACTAAAGAGAATCGATCGGTAAAATCTATGGCACAAGCATTAGGGATATCACAAAAAACTTAGCACAAAAATCGGAAATTTCGATTGCAACTATATGTAAATGATAAACTCGCTTGGAGAAGATAGACTTGGAGAAGATGTTAAAAAATTAATATATCAATATTGGATGAAAAATTCACGTGTTTCATCAAAATCTAGGGATGTGATGTGATGAAGAATAACACGAAATTAGTACGAAGAACATGCAAAACATATCTTGGACACCACTCAGATATATTTTTTCAACAAGTTCATAGAAGAGAATCATGAAATTAATATCTCAATCAGTGCTTTTGTGCAACAAAAAACATGGTATATTAAACCTATCATTGTATGCGACACTTGTTCTTGTCGTTATCATGTGGAATTTCAGTTATATTATGACACATTCCTTAATTTTGGTAAAGCATTTTGTAAATATTCACCTCCTCCTTCCACTATCCATGATTTCATATCTCAAATTCTATGTGCAAGAGAAATCCATGAATTATTTTACCAAAAGAAATGTGTTGGTTGTACAGAATGTGATGATTGTGGAAATTTGACTTTATTTCAAAAAAACTACCGTACTCATATAAATGATCAATCATTGTCCAACATAAAAGTCAAATAGAAGATATCTGAATATATTCATACATGTATTGGTTACAGTAGTACTAAAAGTGCTAAAAGAATTTATTTACAAGAAGAATAATTTTTTGTGATAGAGTTTTTGAGAAATTTTGATGCATAAATTTATAAATACACCAAGAATTCCCATAGAGATCAATGGCAGGACTTGCAACTCAAAAAATACCATGAAGTTTTATCACTAGGGACCATTTTGTCAATAGTTGATTTTGCAAAGAATTACAGTTTTGTTCCACAAAAATAAATACAAAGTGAATACTATTATTTTGACCAAGTTTCCATGCTTATCCATATTCTATATAGACATGCTGAACAAAATGTTGATCATATCGAAATAACTAGTGGAAATTGAAATGTTATTAAAGAATATCACTTTTATATCAGTGACGATCATACACATGATACATATTTTATACAACATTCTTTTGAAAATATTTATGACTCCTTGAAAAGTCATGAAATATAATTCAATGAAAATTAGATATGGTCAGATGGATGCACAGGCCAATTGAAATCTTCACGATCATTCTGTTCGTTGTGTCGTCTTCATATAAAAACACACATTGAACATTGTTGGAATTTATTTGAGATTGGTAATGGAAAAGGAGAACATGATGGTGTAGTGGCATGTATAAAATGAGCACTTCAAAGATATCAAATGGACCACTCTGCAAACCAACTTATCTTAGCTGAACACGTTGTCCAATGATGCATCGCTGCACTAAGCCATGATACTAACCGATCAAGGGAAGTATGAAGGTATATATATATATATATATATATATATATATATATATATATATATATATATTAACTTGCATATATATAGATGCAGAAATTTAATATACATGATCTAATTTTTATTAGATTTCTAATTTTAAACATTATTTATCACATTGATTATGTTTGATTGTATTTTGAATTTAACATATTTATATTCTTGTCTGAATTTTCCATATAGGTTTTTTTGGCATATTGGGGCCCAAGATGTAGATAGATCGATTGGAAATGACAATGAAACAATACAAGGGACTCAAAAATTGCATTCAATTAAAACAAAGTAGTACCAAAATGTCTTTGCATTTGATAAAAGAAAATATTCTTGTTTTTGTCATGTTTCCATAGACAACATAGAATCCAATGATGTTTGTGAAAATAAAATGTATGTAAAATATTGAAAACATATAGAAATAAATACAAAGGGGGAAATGGTCGTTGCAAACTTTCAAGAAATTCAATCAGAGGAGACTATAGTATAATCTGAAGGTGATCGAGTTTCTGATCTTGTTAGAGAAGGTAACATTCCAATTTCTTTCAAATGATGAAGATCTAGAAATAGATAATAAAATAAAGTAAACATGTTAATTTTAATGTTAATCTGTCATGTTAATTATGATATAAATTTATGTAAGTTTATATTATTGTGCCGGAGATGTTTTTGCTGTAGTTGCACCTACTACCAACACAGAAAATGTGAAGTATTATTTGATGCATTGCATTGAATGAAAAATGAAATTATTGGAAAACTATGATGATAACAGGTTTATATATGACAGAGGGTCTATTATACTGAAAGGTTATTTTTCCAACAAACTCATCAAAGTCAGGATTTTATTTACTTTCAAGACTATGAACCTAATGTCATAACTTGTCAATATAGTCACTCGGTGTGTGCAACACGCATAAAGTTGACAGAAGTTCAATCAAAGAAAAAATTGAAAATTAAGAAATGGAAAATGTCAAAAGTCGATCATGAAGAGATAACTGAAGATGGAAGTCCATTAGAATTTTTTTGATTGAACTTTCCAATAGTTTCTTCTCCTTGCATTCATCTTTTGGAGCTTTCAGAAGTCAACTAGAAATTGTTATCCTCTTTTGTGCATTATTAAGTTCTACATTATTATAATATGCATATTTTATGTTGTGTACAAGTGTTTACACATGTACATTGTTTTGACACATTCACACAAGTAATTTATACACATGTACACATAAATGTAGATTATCTGGTCTTAAACAATTTCATACATTCTGTGGTACAATTTATTTCATTATGTCATTATTGAAGAATGTACATGTGTATCTAGCATAGTTGATATAATGCAAATTTTAAGTTATGATTTTTTTTAGACATCCACTTTAAGAAAACTATAATATTCATCCTTGAATTCAAAATGTGTGGTACATTTTTTATAATTTCCAATTTTCTATCTTGACTGACATCCATAGTATCTTCTCTATGTACATTAATGAAAAATGTTGTGTACTAGATATTTTTTAATGCAATTTTAAAATTTTATGATTGTTTGACACACAGTAAAAACCTAGAATTTTATGATTTTTTTAGATATATACATCGATATTTATTTTATATTAAAACATTATAAGAAATATATATCATTCATACATGCTCAAATGCATTTAACACATGTACCACATGTGTTTTGTAATTTGCAATTTAAATCTAGATTCATTTTAAATAACAAATGACAAAACAACTTGAGCTTGAAAAAAAAAACATTTAATCTAAGATTGAATCTAATTTAACATTATAACAACATGTTATCATGTACATGCAAAATGTAACAACTAAATGCAAGCATACTTCGTTCATTGTTACATATATTCATGAACTTAAATATGTAAAGCCATATATACATGATTGTTTTAAATGACACGTGATCATGAAAAATGTACCTAAATATCACCTTTAATAGACATCTACACGTAATTATATATCATTCACACATGTTAAAATTCATTTAACATGTACCACATTTGTTTTGTAATTTGCAATTTCAATCTAGATTCATTTTAAATAACAATTGAAAAAACAACTTACGTTTTAAAAACAAAACATAATCTAAGATTGTCTAAGATAACATTACGACATGTGATCATGTATGCAAAATTTAACAAATAAATGAAATCTATTTCAATAAATTTTACATATATTCATGAACTTAAATATGTAAAACCATCTATGATTGTTTGAAATGACACATGATCATGAAAAATGTACCTAAATATCACCTTTAATAGGCATCCTAATTATATAACATTCACACACGTTCAAATGCATAACTTGTACCACGTGTTTTTTAATTTGAAATTTCAATATAGATTGATTTTAAATAACAAATAACAAAACAACTTGAGTTTTAAAAACAAAACATATAATCTAAGATCATCTAAGTTAGTGCATTATAACAACATGTGATCATGTATGGAAAATGTAACAACTATTAAATGCATTTATGCACTCCAATCATTGTTACATATTCATGAACTTAAAACCGTATTTGACCATCTATAATTGGCTTAAATGACACATGATCATGTGCAAAATGTACACCTAAATATCACCTTTAATAGATGTATGTCCTAATTATATAACATCAATACATGTTCAAATGCATTTAACATGTACCACATGTGTTTTGTAATTTGAAATTTCAATCTAGATTCACTTTAAATAAAAAAATTACAAAACAACTTGAGTTTTAAAAACAAAGTATATAATCTAAGATCATGTCTAAGTTAGTTCATTTGAAACATGTGATCATGTATAGAAAATGTAACAACTAAATGAAAATGTACTTCAATCATTGTTACATATTCATGAACTTAAATATGTAAAACCATCCATGATTGTTTTAAATGAAAAATTATCATGCAAAATGTACCTAAATATCACCTTTAATAGACATCCTAATTATAAAACATTCAGACATGTTTAAATGTGTAACATGTACCATATGTGTTTTGTAATTTGCAATTTTAATCTAGATTCATTTTAAATAACATGTGAGAAAACAACAAGTTTTAAAAACAAATCATAATCTAAGATCATCTAAGTTAACATTATATAACAACATGTGATCACATGCCAAATGTTACAACTATCCAAAGTTTTAAATCATTTAATAATAGTAAATGTAGTTCAACTATATCCAAAATGTAAAATATGTCTAAAATTTATATTATGAACAATAAAAGTAAATATGATAATGTATAGTGTTACAAGTATCAAGTAATATAGAAAAGTAAATATGTCTGCATAAATAAGACTAGCTATATAGAAAAGTAAATAAGACTATCTATCAAATAAAATGTTGCACATGTAAGACTATCTATCAACAAAATTCAAAATTTTTAAAATTGTAAAATAATTCAAGATCTAGATCTCATTTTTTAATGAAACTTTCACTTCAATTTGTAAGTTAAACATAAATGAAAAAGTGAATACTTGTGACGATGGATTTGGCACATCTCCTAACAGGGAAGAAGAGGGTGGCTCAGAACGAAAATCATTTCCAAAAAAATAAAATTCAAAAATTTTAAAACTATAAAATAACTCAAGTTCTAGATCTATTTTTTAATGAAACTTTCAGTTCAATTTATAACTTAAAAACATAAGTAAAAAATTGAATACTTATGACGGTGGATTTGGTACATCTCCTAGCAGGGAAGAAGAGGGTGGATCCGTTGCAAAAAAAATCGTTGGAGAATGGGAATCATCTCCACAAACCTAAAAATAAAAAATTTTAAAACTGTAAAATAGCTCAAGATTTATATCTCATTTTTTAATGAAACATTCACTTCAATTTATAACTTAAACATAAGTTAAAATTGAATACTTATGACAGTGGATTTCATACATCTCCTAATAGGGAAGAAGAGGGTGACTCCATTGCGAAAACATTAGACAGAATCAGAATCTGTTAACATTTAATTATATACATACATGTGTACACAATGATTTATTTTAAAAATATGTCATCATGATACCGATATAAGAATAGAATAATAATTGTACATCAACATCATGAACACTTAAAAAACACTAACATTTCCCAACATATCATATTTATTGTGAGAAGCATCTTGATTTGTGAACCCAAACCTTCGACCGCGATATTGATGGATGTTTATGGATAGGGATGGATGTTTATGGTTACAGATTACAATAAAAAATTCTCCCTAACCATTCACACATACCGATCCCATGCCCTCTTCCACATGAAGAATTAATTCCTACCAACCATTGCGACAATGTTTTGCATATGTTTTAAGCTCTTCAAAACTCATGTTGTTTATCTCATCATCTGTATTATACACAAATTGGCATGTTCATTGTTTCGTGCTCTTTGTCGATTCAGACAAATATCAATTCCACCAAGGCTAGTTTGAACATTGTCTATGATGGCATCCCTTGCTTCTCGACTAATTTGAGAAGTCACATCCATCCCTAACCACAAAATTTCCACACTAAGAGTTCGGATTACCAATGATGGCTCGGGGAGAGGAAACTCATCATCACGCTAGTGCCCCTACGGTCACATAATCGACCTTTCCCAAGACAAAAAAATCTAGAGGGAAGGTCATTATAATTTGGTTTCATTCTCAAAAATAATTTTGCATAAAATAATTTTGAAAAATAAATAGGAACCTCGTCGTTCCATGGTAGTATTCCATAGGGAGAAATTTTCCTATCATAAAAATGTCAAGCTATATCAGGGTGCCTGAAACACTGCACCTTTAGAATCTTTATTTTCGGCCCTTCTTTGAACTTAAACATATAATTTTCCATTTCTTTTGTAAATTTGTTTTTAACATTGTCCCATGTATTGTGACCCATCACAGTTTCTTTTCTTTTCTTCATCACTTCTACAAAAGTATCAATGGGTGGCCCAATATTTTTGTAAACATCTACAACTGTGCTTAGAGAGTCCGTAACTATTTCTAAGTTTTGTCCACTCTCAGCAGGGAGTTTCAAATACAAGATATTTCTTAAGATTTAAATAAATATGTCCACACATTTGTAATGTGTATTTCTGGATGTTTTTTTCCCAATGTAAATCGGAAATTTCATAATAATAAGTCGTGGTTGGTGTAAAACCTTCCTGTTGAATAACACGGTCTAGCCTATGTCTTTTTCAGGAAACATTTTCACCTCTGCATCAATATACAAGATTATGTATAAATAAAAAAAACATGTGAAAAAATTTGTACAAATTTTATTTTTAACCATAAAAAAGTATATAAATAATTTTAAAAAATAATAATTGAATGAAAATAATATTCAGATTGATGGCCACCTCGAGATGGCTAAGTAGCATCATGCCCACCTTGAGATGGTTGAGAACCAACATGACCACCCAATGATTAGCCACCACCCATTGGTTGAGAACCAACATGACCACCCATTGATTGGCCACTGGGGGAATGCATACCACCACCCTCACATGATTGGTCACCACCTATTGATTGGGCACCAGGGGAATGTGTACCACCACCACCCTCACACGACGAGAGGGAAGTTTCATAAAAAATATGAATTTCTAATCAATTCAAAAATGCATACATACATATAAATACATACATATTATTGATTATATTGTGTGAACCGTACCATGATTGTGTGAACCATGGCTAAACTCCATTGATTTAGTAGGTAGTCTTTTCCTTCGAACTCCTAAAAAATGAAATTTATTAAAAAATAATTTAACTCACAAAATTCATAAAAAAAACAATTCCATATGTATACATGTATGTACATGGGGATAAAATTATATATATTCAATAAAAAATCAATTCCACATCTATACATGTATGTATGAGGATAATATTATATATTCAAATTTCATTTAAAAAAATACACATTTAATATAAATACCATGAACACCACCCGATCCATGATCGCCCTCTCTCATAGAGGCATGGGATTCTATTAATGCTTGCTTCGAATAATCACATGCCAAATGACCACCCTCCATGATTGATATATATATATATATATATATATATATATATATATATGCTAAGTCAAAGGACTTAACAAAAACAAACGTCGTGGAATTAAAAAATAAAAAATTAAACCTCAGGTCTGAAACCTTAAGAAAATCATTTTCCTGGAATTCAATTCCTTTTATACAAAATGTTTAAGCGATATTTATCACATCCATTCAGCCGCCTGCTGACTGGACACGCAAACCATCTGATCATCTTGATATTGGCTGGTGGTGGACCCCCGATGGACTTCAAACAAAAACAACTGCATTTCATAATTATTTATTGCATCCATTTTGTGGGGTGGTGAAGTAGGATTCAAAATTTGCGATATGATGCAGATTGGTTGGTGGGATGCTGACTTGGCGGAGGTGGGGACAAGGCTTATGCATGGTTTACAGAGGTGACGACGAGGCTCAGAAGTGCACATTCAACACATGATTGGTCGAGGGAAATGAGGACGTGGATACGTGGGCTCCACAAGAATTATATGGCCCATTCAAATCAAATGAAAACAATGGCAAATGAAAATGGTTGGTGGTGGAGTTTTAAATGCACGAGGACAGGGCTTTAAAGTTGTGGGTGAGGGTTTATGAGATGGAGTTGTTGCATGGTCAAACAATGAAATTCATTGCAAACAGGGCTACGATCATTAATGAAAAAAATAAACTTGCAGGGTCTAAAATAAAATAAAAAAACAACTTCATTACACAGTTGTAATATTCCCAAATGGGGAACCAGCAATATATGAATATAAAACTAGAAATAGCAGTGAATAAAATTACACCAAAATGTATGAAAACCATGGAGACATTTTATTATGTAAATCAACAACAAATAAGTACAATAGAAGCGGGCACAACTCAAATAATCAAATCAAACAAGCCTCCCGTGAATACATAGGCCAAAAATGAAATGATGCTACATAGCAGAATACCTAAGAACAAATACAGTGTAGTCTTAGATGGTTCACTACTACTGGAAATGAAAAATAAGTTATATTTGCAAATATATGGCTCAAGAAGTGCCGGGAGTAAATATATAAGCTCCCAAATACATTTTCAAGACAACCCGGGAAGGATTTCCTGAAATATGCAAAAGTACAAAAATGTCGGAATGCGGCCCTAGGACTGAATAGCAGTTGCAACTGAATAACTGGATGGATATGGCTAGATATGATACATGTGATGAATATACCTCCTCCAATATATCCTTCAAGTGAAAGGTTGATCCTAACACTGAAGATCTCACCCTCCAAATCAAGCATTGAAATCCCCACTGGAAATTCTCACTGAAATAACACAGTCAAAGAGGGATAATGCACTTTACATTAAGGGAAATATGTTTTCCAAGTGCCAATATGTGAAATATGTTGCAGGATATTCATCACTGATCTCCCAAAGAGAAGAATGCTTCCTCCTCTAAAAAAAGAGCTCCGGAAGTGGGTTTCTCAACCCTCCACTGCAACACAACCGAGCTCTAAACAGAAATTGTGTTGTAGCTGAAGGAGGTAGCTTGGCCTTAAGCCTAAGTGTGGAAAATTTAAGTGCAAAGCCCCCTCAAGATGCCTCTCAGGAAAGGAGATGATATTCCCGCTCGGGAACACCCGGTGCTAAGTAGCACAACAATCTCAACTAAACAATTGAAGAATGCACAATAGTCATGTAGACCAGAAATCAATAATCCATAACATTCCTCACTATGGATGCCTTTCCATCCTTATAAACAAGTGTGAGCCTTCTTACCTTGGGTCCCACTCATTAGGGTTTCCACCATCATGGAATATTTCTCCCACTATCACTGCGTTGTCTCCATTGATGATCTCCACCATCCATTCTAGCGATGTTGACTTGGTCAAAATTTACCTTGTCCACATGTATTTTCCCCTGTTCACACATGAGAGTGCAAGATACAACTATTATTATGATCCATTTTCACATCAAGAGGTATTTTATGCCTGTTTAAGATATCTATGGGCATCCTTACCCATTTATTAATCTACTAGGTGTTAAAAGAAAAAAATTATATTCCTATTAGTTGCATGTTAACTTAGGAATATTAGAGTCCTCCCCTCCCAAATGTTTCTTGTCCTCAAGCAACTGCAAGGATAGAATCGAAGAGCCTCCTCTCCTCCTTGTGTAGTATCCTCATATGATAATCTCCTCCAAGGAACAAGATGTTGTCTCATCAATAAATCTCCAAATTGCTCCTCCCAAGTATGCAGGTTAGGTTCTGGTGACAATCCCAAATAGCTATCATCATGAAAAAGTGCAATACCCATGGAGGCAACAATATGTTTTCTAGAGGCTTTCCTGAGGCATGGAATTTGAAATATATTGGGAACCAGCATTCTCATGTGAAGCTCCCATCCCCAGGCTATCATGCATACAAAATGAGTCACCCTCCAAAATGGTAACTCATAGAAATACTCCTCCACCTTTTGCTCCTGCAATGTAGGTGGGCTGCATAATTGAATGTGGTAGACCAAATGGCCTACCCCACGCTGTCTCTTTCTCCACTTATGGAAATTTTAGAGCTGCTGATGATATTGGGCTGCAATAATGTTTCCCTCAAGATACAAAAGGCCAACTGGATCTCCAAAGACCCCTCCTCTAGTTTCATGAGCCCAATCCATCCCATACAAATTGAATGGTACATCATCACCATGTGGTACCCAAATCAGAAAAATGCTGAAGGTTACGTGTAAATTTGGATGGTACCAATGGTCTCTCTAGTGGATACATCACAGTCTTTCCCACTGCTGTTTTAGAACATCATGTGACAAGTGGTCCTCCAACAAGATAATAGTTGTGCATGTTTTCTCATCTACTATGAGGTAGTAAATAGCATTATATATCAGCTGAGCACAACAAGAATTATAACGCACTTGTCCAAATTCATGCAGAGAAGGGTTATCTCCATCATAAGTGTTGGTCCTAGAATGACCATGAAACCCAAAATTAATTTTTCCCTCTTGTGGAGAAATGCACTATACATATATGGTGAGATAATGTCCATACTTAATGAAATGATCAATAGG